>CAUYQG010091040.1:0-22874 GCA_963574415.1 Tarsius wallacei | reverse complement strand
CTGTTAACTGACAATAAATGACATCTGTTCTGCTAACACCAGAGTCAGTAGTCCAAAGTGCTTCTTTCGACGCCGACTCCGTTCCTTCCTACGAGAGACCCTGAACCCAGCTGGGGCAGGACCCCGGCACCAATGCTGCCCTTGAAGCTGGACTGGATTAAAAAACATGTGGTACATATACACAATGGAATATTACACAGCCATAAAGAAGGACAAACATATGGAGTTCACAACAACTTGGATGGATTTAGAGTCGATCATACTCAGCGATCTATCACAGAAATAAAGAACAGAGTACCACATGTTCTCATTCATAAGCGGAACTTGAACAATTATAATACTATAAGTAAGGGATTGGCAGTAGTGGGAAACTGTCCAAGAGGGGTGAGATTGGCAGTTGAGGGAAACTGCCAGGGGAGGGAGGGACATACCTCATCAACAAGGGTACCTGCATAATCAACGTTTGTATACCTAACCCTGAATTGTACCCCACATCTTTATAATAATTTTAAAAATTAATTAATTAATTAATTTAAAAAAGAAGCAGCAACTGTAGGAAAAGTTTCTCTACCTCCCACTTTCTACCTAAAAGCAGGATATAATTTCTTCTTTAGTGGAGATAATGCTAGATGCTTATCAACCCAGAGACAGCACAAGAGTTTAAAAAAAAATTCACTCCACTACTTTCCTCCCATATATTTACCTTTCCATAGCTTTCCACCCTTGAAAGCCTAAAAAACACTTTCCTTGATTTTGTCGTTCCTCTACAAATGCATTTTTGTTGTTTGTTGTAGACAAGCCTATCTAAGCCTGAGTTCTACGCCACCATTTGAGTTACTTTTCCTTAGGATTCGCCTGTGTGATATGCTCTGCACACGTCAGTAAACTGGGTTGTTGTTGTTAATCTTTTGTTAAAGAGCTCTAGCTGAAAACCATAAGATGGGTAGGGTAAAGTTTTGCCTTCCCTCCAACACCTCATAATAATTTGGATTAGCACGTGTAATAGAAGTGAGTCAGAAAGGAAAGAAGGATAGAAGAGAAAAAGCCTAAGAGTCCTCTTTCGACTAAAGTCGAAACATGGAGAGAAAAAGAAGGTTGTCTTCATCTCAACAACAATTTTGATAACTATTATTCTCTGAGACATGAAAGCCTATATTCTCTTTCCCCCGCTTTCTTCTCCCCATGATGTCTGCCTCTGGGTTTTCCCCTTTGTGTCATTTTCTGCCAGCCCTCAACACCTCCCCAGTCTTTCCAGAGTTACGGTGATCCAGTCACTTTCAGCAGACTTCAGGCAGCAGATGTCCCTGTTTGCTTCAATGTATTTGTAAAATAGATTTATATATGCTATCTATGTATAATTGAAAAACACATACAATTTAGAGCAAAAACAGCTGGCTTTTTATATTCCTACTTTGTAAGAGAAATATTTGAATTCATAGCAGAAAAAAAGATAACCTTATTGACTTTTCACTTACAGAGATGACATGGAAGATATTACCCAAGAACAGGATCCTGTGAAGGGTTTTTCCCCATCTTTTAGTTATAAAGATTCTGCAAGTGTTACGTGTGATTTAAAGACCTACACGTGGAATGTAGAACCTATGTTTAGTTAAGTAAGTTTATGAGATTTTGGATAGGCAAAGGTAGAATTAGAGGGAGATTAAGAAAGAATGGTGGCCAGGCTCGGTGGCTCAGCCTGTAATCCTGTGCTATGGGAGGCCGAGGTGAGTGGATTGCCTGAGCCCGTGGGTTCGAGTCCCGCCTGGGCAACTTGGCAAGGCCTCATCTCTACAATAAATAAAAAAATTAGTCGGGTGTGGTAGTGCGCGCCTGTAGTTCCAGCTACTTGGAAGGCTGAGGCGGAAGGATCACCAGAGCCCAGCAGGTGAGAATGCAGTGGCCGTGCCACTGTATTCCAGTCTGGGCAACAGAGTGAGACTCCAACTCAGAAAAAAAAAAAAAGAAAGAATGGTGAGGAGTTGAATGTCATGAAGAGGTATAAAAAATTAAATGTGGGGATGAGGAAGAGAAACAATGAAGAACAGGAAGCAAGCAAGACAGAAAGGAGGAAAGGAGAGAGTCTTGGAAACCTAGAACACAAAGCAGTCCATTGGGAGACTGGGGAACTTTTTAGCAGAAGTCTAATATTCAATATTAATCTACTGGCTGTTGTGAGATATAACCTCCCTCTACCACCTTGTATCCTCAGTTTTCGTTTTCTGAAGCACTATATGGTTCTAGAGAATCTCTTTGAATTTTCCTCCCTTTCATGCTATCTTTGCACCATTTACTTGGAAACTTTCACAGCATTTGCAATGTATTAACCCAAATCTGAGAGGGCTTGTGTGTAATGTTAATATATTCCAAATAAGTCCCCTGGATGTCCAGCAGAGAAAAACACTGGTTTATTTAAACGTACTGAGGTACCAATGGTGGCAGATTGGTGAAGATCCAGGCAATATAGCAAGCAGTTTTATAATCAAAGCAATCAAGTTAATCATTCACATTCCTATCCAGTGAGTACAATTACACTGATTATGAATGACATTGTTTTCAGCTTGGCTTGGTCACCTGCATCCCATGACTCATTACTGGGAATATGCATACATTTCAGAAACCAGACTTTGCCAGAGGCCGCTCCCTGATGGATAGATGGCAGGTATGGGGGAAAACAATCTATGTCTGGACAATACCTCAAGGTCTTATATTATTTCTCATGGAGTTTTTGTTGGGAGAAGTGATTCTTGTTCCTATATGATTATGCACATGTGTAAGTCAGTGCCTCAAGTGACTTTGCATTATCATACATTCATTATAAATCTCATTCATTCCTGAAGTTTGGTGGCTTGATAGCCCAACCTCTTGGTGTTTCCACCTCTCCTATGTCCAATTTTGTGATTGGTCTACAGATGGCATGGCTACTAAGTATCAGAAATAAAGTTCAAAGATGAAACTAGATATCTGGTGTCTATGCGCACACCAGATGGGTCTTGCTTAGTCTACAGAACTTCTTAAAACTTTTAAGCCAACATGTATATATCAAGAGGCTAACATAAAAATTTCTGATTTTTGCTTCTTTAGAAAAATCAGATCTGGCAAACATTCAATGAAATACACACTACTCATTTGCCTCAACAGAACCACCTGGACTACTTAGGTAGCCTGCCTGGCAAGCCATTTGAGCTTTGTCTACTGGCCTGATCTCTACTCAAACAATTCCCGTTACAGAAAATGGTATGTCTCACAAGGCAACTGAGTCTATTATTTGGCTGTTCAGTTGTTAGGAAGGTTTTCTTCATAGTAAATAAAACGATCTCCATGAAGTTTAAACTGAATTTACCAAACCTTCACCTTCTGGTCTCTGTTTTGCCTCCCAAATGTAAAAGGATTCACTTTAATTACTAACAAATAGTTGTCAATTCCCTCAAGATATCTTCAATCTAGACTGAACATCCTAATTATTTTAACCTCTCTGCCCATGCCAATGATTCTCAACTATTTCCCTTTCTGGTCACTTTTCTCTAGATATTATCTAGATATTAATAACAAAAAGAGAATTACCACCATGCTCTTTGTCATGATAAAATTAATATCCACATTAAACTGCAGTGAAAGTCATCACTTTCTCTTTTCTATATTAATGCCAATTTTTTTATTGTGATACATTTGACTATTACTCAATGCCCTGCCAGAATCATGCAGATATGTCTCAGAAATTATGACTGTCAGGGACAGGATCCATAATATATTCATTCTGTCCATTCTGCATCCATAATGGATTCATCATAATATGCCCTCTGAGTGTGATATATAAATAATTAAACAGGTAAGCACTGTTTGTATACTGTTATGTAATGTGGGATAAGTTGGCAGTGCTAACAATTGACATGAAGTTAGTTAAGATAACATAAGGAGGGTTGTGTGTGTGTAAATGGGAAAGCATTTTTACATACCACTTGTATAATTTTTGTACACATACAAGAAAATTAAACATTAGAGCTTTACATGAGCTTGGATGAATTAGGGAAATGACCTCTTGAAAGTATAAATGACCTTCCCATGGTCACAGAGGTAATTACTGACAGAAGCAGACCTACAGGTTTCTTGACTCCTATTTCCTCTCCTTTCAATGTACAAATATCTGTAGTTTCTCATGGTAAACATATATTTAATGCATCATTAAGTATTTTACAGGTTCAGAGACTCAGAATCTGAAAGAAATTAAATTGAACCACTTAAAAATTGGGCTGTATGCCTGTATGGATTTAAATCAAAACCCAACCAGTCATCCTCATCTATCCAATGTTCAAAAGTTCAGGAGAACAGGTGCCACATTGCTCTTAGAGGGTTGACACATGGGTGAAATTTTAAACTTCTGATAATAATTTTTGTTGGCTGGTGCCACCAAAATGTATATATTAAGCTTAATTCACTATACCTCACATGTAAGAAGGTCAACTCTTTCCCTAGAGGTTAGTGGTTTTTAAACTTCTATAGAAATTTTGTCATTTTTAAAATCCTACACAGAATTCTCATACTGGTTTCTTTCTAACTGGTAAGTCTGAATTGAACATAAATCTCTAGTTTAAAGCATCTGTGCTAAAGTAAAGCATAATGGAGATTTATAGATACAGATACCTGGATAGAGAAAACTTCAAGTGATCAATTAAAAAATACTTTGCGGTATGTAATTACAAGGCAACTCCAAGGAAAAGGAAACTGAATTCCTTGAAAGGAAATAAAAACCAATCTTTCTACTATACATCAGCACCTGGAGCCAAAATAAGATCAATATCTACTACACTTAGTTGCTGCACATACCTCAAGGGCTACAACAATGACTACAGAGGTTTTCCATTAACAAGTTGAAAGGCATGATGGGTAAAATTCAGTGTAATAATCTCTGTGAGTTACAATGAGGGTACCAGTACAGCAATTGATGGACACTGTACACTTTACTAGGAGCTGGTACTGACTAACAAGACCCCAAGAACAGAAGAATATCCCTTTGCTCCAGAAAATATATATCATGTTAGTAAGGAATATTACTTTGCTTATCTGATTTTCTCATCAAAACTATCCATCTTGTTAATCTCAAAATGAAGCCTGATTTAAAATGGGAATTATTCTTGATTTAAGGTTAATTCTATTACCATATTTACATTTTTGATGATGCATTTTCAAAACTTGATTTTGACTGAATCGATAATATGTCAAGATATTTGCTAAAAAACAACCATTGCACAATCAACAGAGTAAAAATGCAATCCCGGAAATGGGAGAAAATATCTGCAAGTCATATATCTGACAAAGAGTTAATATCCAGAATATATTTTAAAACCTACAATGTAACTATATATATATATATATTTAAATGGGCAAAAACTTGAATGGACATTTCTCCAAAGAATATAAACAAATGAGAAATACACATATGAAAAGATGTTCAATATCACTAATCATTAGAGAAATGCAAATCAAAACCATAATGAGATACCAAGTCACACACTTTAAAAGGGCTACTATCAAACAAACAAAAAACAGAAAATAACAAGTGATAGTAAAGATGTGGCAAAATCGGAAAACCCTTGTGCACTGTTGGTGAGAAAGTAAAATAGAATAGTCACTATGGAAAAAAATGTTGGTTCCTCAAAAAATTAAAAGCAAATTTACCATTTCTTGGTATATACCCAAAGGATTTGAAAGCAGAGTCTCAAAGATACGTTTGGACACCCATGTTCGTAGCAGCATTATTCACAAAAACTAAAATGTACAAGAACCATTGTTCACTAAAGGATGCCCATTAAAGAATGAATGAATAAACAATATGTGGCATACACATACAATGAAATATTATCCAGCCTTAAAAAGGAAGGAAATTCTGACACATGCTACAATATAGATAAACCTTGAGGACATCATGCTAAGTGAAATAAGCCAGTCATAAAAAGTAAAAAATTGTATGATATATCTTAAAGAAGGCACCTAGAGTAAACAAATGTAAAGAGACAGAAAATAGAAGGTGGTTCCCAAGGTCTACAGGAATGGGGTAATGAGAGTAGCTGTTTAATGGGTATACAGTTTCAGTTGTACAAGATAAGGAGAGTTCTAGTTATACAACAATGTGAATATACTTAATACTATTGAACTTCACATTTTAAAATGATAAAGATGATAAATTTTATATTATGTGTATTTTAATCACAATTTTTTAAAACAACAATCATGAGGCTTCCCAAAAGCAGAAGAAATGCTTACAGTAATGATGGCTACCATGAATCGAGCCCGCATTCCTTTGGCACTATTACATGCATTCTCTCATTCAATTTTCAAAAACAAAGCCAACAAAAAAGGCATTGTTACTATTCTCTGTTTATAGATGAGAAAACTAAAAACTAAAAATGAGTAAATAACCTAGTCACATAAAATATATTGCACTAATAAGGAAAACACCCCAAAACTTAGTGAAGTGTTATACCTTTTGCAGTCAGAAATTTTAATAGGCTTCCGGTGGGATAGTTTATCTTCGCTTCAGGATATCTGTTACCACCTAAAAACATGAAGCTGGAATCGTCTAGAGACTTTTTCACTCACATGTTTGGTACCTCATATGGAGACACTCAAAGACTGGGCTCAGCTGGGACTGTCACCTGGAATGCCTAATGTGGCCTTTTCACATAACTCAAACTTTCTTCCTCAAAGCATGGGTTCTTCAGGATAGTCAGACTTACAGCATAGTAACTCAAGACAGCAAGAGTAAGTGTTTCGGCAAATAAGACAAAAAGCTGCCTGATGTTTTATCGCCTAGCCTTTGCAGTCACAGAGTGTCATTTTTAGCATTCTCTATTGGTCAAAAGTCACACACCTACCCTCATTCAAGGAGAGAAAACCTAGAACCTGTGACTTGATGGCCTAAGTGTCAAAATGTTTGTGTTCATGTTTTAAAATCATCACAGGCTCCAAAGCCCCTATTACAGTATGTGATATTTAGTCCTAGGGACTCATAGATTGTTATCGCTGGAGAAAGTAGAAAAGAATGGGTATTGATGCAAACTTTTACTCAAACAAAGAAGTCCAACAAACGACATCATATATAATTCAGAGATTTTCATTTGAAACACAGTGTCAGCCCAAGAAGATTTTTAAACAGTCAATTCATACGAACGTACAAAATGTTTATATAATTTTGTTCTTAATAAGAAATGTACTTAAAATAGACAAAATCCACAGCGGAGACCAGCTATGGGATTGTTGGCATCGGAATAACAAAAGGACAAAGGGATGATGGATGGCAGTATGTATATTAGCAAGTACCAACCACTGTTAATAGCCACTTGCCTGCTTTGAAGGGCAATGCTGGATTTACACCAACGTCTTGACAAGGAGGACAGCAAGGGTAGATGAGCAAGCAGAACCCCTTAGGAGTTTAGACTAGGCTAGGAGGGTTATAAATAGAGATGCCCTAAACCCCTCAGCAGGAAAAAGTAAACCCATCAATAAAACTAAAGATGAGGAGAAGCAGCAGCCTGAAAATCCCAGGAAAAAAAAAAAAAGAAGCTGAGAATAAATGAAGAAAACTCTAAGTTATTCTTCCACATGAAGAAAACCATCAAAAAAAACCCTTTTTTTCAGTCATAGAGAAGGGAGGTATACAGGGTATGTTTTTCATGGTCCCCTGTTATTTTCTTTAGTACATTAAAAAATGACTATGAAGCCAAATAAATAAAATAATTAAGAGTCACCTTCTTTGGCTACTGCAAAACAATGACACAGAACTAGAAAAGTTGTAATTAGTAATTGAGTCCTCTTTAAAGTAACATGATAATAATTTATAAAACAAGGCTAGCTTTCGTCAGTGAGAATGACTAGAAAAATAATCATGGCTTACTAAATAAATGGTTAGTTTCCAGATTGTTTTATGGTGTATTTTTCTATTGAATACGCCCTAACAACTGTGCTAAACTGATCTTGACCTATAAAAAAATTAGTTTAAGATATACTCTGTAATTCAACATAAGCAATAGAAAGGAGAGAAATGTGAGTACATATACCCCTAAATTGCTTTATTCCGATTTTATCAACTAGAAATCTGTACTGAGTAACTGCTGTAATCCAAGTCACAGTATACACACACACACACACACACACACACACACGCACACACCCCTACACACACAATCCAGTTGTTTATTATAATGACTGCAAAGTTTTAAAAGATACTAAAATGAATCCTGAGTCACCAAAAGAAAAATGAGAAAGGCTGGCTGGTGAAAGATTATGAAGGGCATCAAATATCAGCCTAGGGCATTTAAGTGTTATTCAATGAGCAAAAGAGAAGCACTGAAAGTATTTGAACAAAACAATGATAATACCAAAACAACCCTGTAGGAAAATTAATCCGGCGTTCAAAGGCAGTTTAGATTTTAATAAGGAATGACTGAAAACTAGTTGGAAGGCTACTGAAGTAATTCAAAGTGAAGGAAAGAAATAAGTGCCTTAAAACCAGGTTTTGTGATCATAAAAGAGATAGATTAAGGCTAGATAAGATCACGTGGGGATGTGGGGTAACTTTCCTGGTTCATCTGAGATTGGGAAGTCAGAGATGTACGATGTTCAATGCTTACTCTACAGAAGTCCTAAGCAAATCAAGATGGCTGGTAATTCTAGTTGGATATTAGGGACAAAGTAAGAAAAGTCATTGTTTGGTTACAAGGAGACAGGACTAAGACAACCATTTGAACAGCTAGAACCTTAGATTAACCAGAATGCCCTTATTTAAAGCCATTCCAAATATTCACACTGCACCATAAATACGGACTAAGAGATATGGGCATTGCAAACGAATAGACAACTTTGTAGAAGGTTTTGTTATATTTCAGCTACAGAATGATGTATAACAGGGTGATAGCCAGGAACCTGAATGAGATAAGTTTAAAAGAAGAGAGAGCAAATATAAAACATAGGCCAAAAGGTAAGACAGTGGATCAGGGAATGGTGGCAATGCTGGCTCAAGGGACCAGGATGGAAAATAAGAGCTTAGTCTGAGTTGGGAAGCTGAGTCAAGAAAGAACACAAGTAGCCGGGCTCGGTGGCTCAGCCTGTAATCCCGCGCCTTTGGGAGGCTGAGGTGAGTGGATTGCCTGAGCCCGCGGGTTCGAGACCCACCTGGGCAAGTGAGACCTCATTGCTAGAATAAATCAAAAAATTAGCCTGGCGTGGTAGCGCTTGCCTGTAGTTCCAGCTACTCGGAAGGCAGAGGCGGAAGGATCGCCAGAGCCCAGCAGGTTGAGGCTGCGGTGGCCGGGAGCGGCCACTGCACTCCAGTCTGGGCGACAGAGTGAGACTCCAACTCAAAAGAAAAAAAACAAAGAACACAAGTGATGAAGAAACAGGAGATGGAACTCAGGAAGAAATACATATAGGGGCAGTCAGGCTCCAAATCTCCACCAACCTGGTGTTCAAGGCAGTTTTGATTTCAATAATGAATGGATAGAGAGCAGTTAGGGTGCTACTGAAACAATCCATCATAAAGAAACATAAGCATTATCCTTCCCTTGTGATCCTGGTTCTCTTTTTTCTTTTTCTTTTTCTTTTCTTTTTTTTTTTTGAGTTGGAGTTTCACTTCATCACCCAGGCTGGAGTGCGGTGGCATGCTCATGCTCATGGCCACACCGACATCTACCTGCTGGGCTCCAGCGATCCTTCTGCCTCAGCCTTCCAAGTAGCTGGAACTACAGGCACGCACTACCATGCACAGCTAATTTTTTGATTTGTTGTAGAGATAAGGTCTCGGCAAGTTGCCCAGGCTGTTCTCAAACCATGGGCTCAGGCAATCCCCTCACCTTGGCCTCCCAAAGTGCTGGGATTACAGGCACTAGTTCCTTATTCCTGGCCATTCTAGTTTTCAATTAGAACAATATCCTATACTAATTGCCTCAATGAAGAATGACAAAATTGAAGGACAGATGATGAGTGGGATAAAGCATAACTCCCTATTTTTTCAAGTTTCAAATATCTTAATAGATGAAGAAAAAGAAAGAACAGATTTTGAAGATAGATGAGAGAAGGGAGGGAGGGGGGAAAAAGAAAAAAGAAGAAATCAATTGATCAATCTAGATGTATAATCTATAATTATAATCTATAATCTGGCCGGGGTTGAGGTTGAAGGAGGAAAGACTTTGAGAAACTGAGGAGGGAGAGAGGCAAGTGGGTGATGTGAGGGGCTCAGACTCAGACATGGAAAAATAATAACACCAAAGTCAGTGTTGCACCCAGAGACTTACAAGGTGCTCATTCTTTCAGGGCATGAGCTAGCACCACTACCTACCTTTTCTTCTAGTCAGAAATTTGGGGAAAATGTTTGACTACCCTTCTCTCTCGCCACATCCTAGTTCTGTTGATTCTCTTTACTAAATAGCTCTTAAACTAGTCATTTTTCCACCATCCCTACTGCCACTCTCCACCTTGATGCCCCATAATATGCCTTTTACAACAATCTCCTCACTGGATTTTCTGACTCTCATCAGTCTCCATAACCAATGTGTTAGTCTGTCTAATAGACGCTGTTATTGATTGGCACACAGACCATAGGTTAGACTGGATTATTCCATATTTAAGTCAGTTTACTTATCTGTAAGTTGGGGTTTGAAAATAATGCCTAACTTGTCAGACTGTTTGGAGGATTCCATGAATTAATATCTGTAAAATATGCCCATATGGCACTTTGTCAGTCCAGTAAGAACTCGGTAAGTAGGAACTGTCATCACTGTTGTCATTATATTATTATTACCCTTATAAAATGTAAATCTTTTCCTGTTACTCACCTGACAAAGGCAAAAGTTTGAAATGGACTGGAAAGATGGTTTGGTTGAGCCTAACGAAAGGTGAACTAACTTATGCCAAAGGACTCTCCAGGAGCACAGGGCCAACAGTGTCCCCTGGCCTCACAGGCTCCCAAAATGAGAGTCTAGGAAGCATTAGGGTCCAAACCAGCTGCCTTCTTCTCCCCCCTCCCCCACCACGTCCAAATTAGCTTTTGTTTCTGATTCTCACTACGTTTGTGTCATTCCCTTTCTGAAGACTGACTTTCTTTGCTGACTTTTCAGGTTTAAGGCAGCAAATGGCTATCCCAAGAGTCCCTATGTGTGCTCAATTCAAGCACCCAACAGAAGCCGTTTTCAAAATGTTTGTGCAATTGAAAATGATTGGTCATCTTGGGGCAACAGAGAATCAGAGAAGGACTGCAGGAAAGGCAGCTGACTAACGCATCTGTTAATTTGGACTCCAAACTATGCTTCCAACCATGTCTCCTACCACTTCTCTGCAAAATAGACGTTCCAGATCCTGAATTACTTGTTTCCCACGATGGAAGATCTGCCATGTCTCTTTACCCTTTCACATTGTTCCTTCCAGAACAGCCCTTACCAATCTTTCTCCTGATCAACTTCTACTTATCCTCCCATCTCAACCCAAACACCACTATACTGATGATTCTTTCACTTCCCATGTACTACAAATGATTTGTAGATTCTCCAATTATAGCTTCTAACATATTGTATAAAATTATATTTTTTCTCTGAGCTTCCTCAGGGCAAGGATTCTTGTTTCAAATTCATCTTTGTACTTTCAGCATCTAGACAATTTGTTGATTGAACACTTAAATGGAAATTAATTTGTAGTTTTTCATTATAAAATTACATTAATCCAGTCTATTTGGGAGAAACAATCTGAGCTTATAAAAAGCCTCAATTAATAAATATTTTCAAAGTAAGGTTTTTAAGAAAACACTTTTCAGTATACACAGTAATGAAACTAAGGCTCATCATTTATTTAAAAATGAGTGTTCTGATATATCTGTTTTAATTAATAGAGTCATTAGATATAAGCACATCTGTTTCATGTAAACAGATATTGCCAAAATGGTTTTAACATTTTGTGGAAATAGTTTATTTCATGTGAACGAATTATTTTCATGACTTTTAATGCATTGTATGTTTTATTGCATGAATAATATATATTTTCCAGAGATAATACAAGAGTAACTAGATTGTTCCTGAATAAGTCTGAATATTGAACACACATAGTCCATTTTAATAGCTTCACTCTGCCTGTCTCCATTGGTGATAATAGCTAAATACACGTCATTTTTCAAAACTAGCTGCTACTTTTAAAATCACTTATCTTTAGAATGTCTGTCTCTTTAGTGCTGTTGTATTTCAGTACTCAGGAATGCCTTGTCCTTTTTCTCTTTCCTTCTATTCCTCATCTCATTCCATTTCTTCTGCACTGTGATTAAAGTCTAGAAACGCCCTCTGTTTGGTTCTTCTATTTTGATGATATAAACTGTTTTCATTCTTCCCTCTATACCCTATACTATGAAATATGGTAATGCTTTGAATGTGCCAAACTATTAACTCTCCTTCTGACCCATTGTGAGTATACTTTCCCATTGAAAGTATACTTGACCTTCTCAGTTGCTTTATATTGAAGAATTAACAGATGTGCTTGCATGGTTTTACTGACTTCTTGTGTCTGCTGATCCACCACAAGAAGAGTTCATCCCCAGTAAACATTTCTCCTTCTAAATGGGCCTCAGATCAAAGGCACATTGAGCAAACTTGAACCCAATGCACAGCCGGGACTGAGCCAAGGACTTGCCATCTAAATCAGATATACCCATTGGCCTGTAAACCTCAGAGCATGGCAATAAATTTCCATTGTTCTCAGTCACTGCATTTTAAGATGCTTTGATACATAGCATTATTCTGGCAAGAGTTGGATGATACAAAATTCTTCCGAACATCATCACTCTTTCTGACTCTAAAGCATGGAAGGAAAACAAAGAAAGAAAGAAAGAAAAATATCTCAAATTTATTGAATTTAGGCATCTCACTTGAAAAGACTTACACCTGTAATTAAAGGCTAAAAGAACTGATTGCAGTTATAATTAAGTACCTAATACATGCCAAATATATATTATTTACATATATGACTTCCAATCTACTTTTTTACAGGTAAGAAAATTGACTCAGAAAGTTTAGATAACATTTTCAACGTCATGACACTAGTAAGTGGCAGGAACTAACCTAGGTCTGCCTGAGCCCGGAACACTGATATCATTTCCCCCTCACACTACATTATTATTTATACTGTCAATTAAAGTGACAGCCATTACAACAATTAATTCAGTCTCTCCAGAATTAATGTTATTTTCAGATAGTTTCTGTTTATTGATTGATAGCTGATGGATAGCAAATAGTTAAGACTCTCTTCACATAAAAAGAGGAAAATATTTAAAACATTTTAATTATGTGCATAGCATAATTTGATATTTTTAATTTAAAATTTCAGGATATTATGGTAATTGTCAGAGCAAGTTTTGAAGATAATTTTTATTTGCAATATCATAAAGGTGCATAGTTTGTGTGTGTGTGTGTGTGTGTTTTTTTTTTTTTTTTTTTGAGTTGGAGTCTCACTCTGTCGCCCAGACGGGAGTGCAGTGGCCGCTCCCAGCCACCGCAGCCTCGACATGCTGGGCTCTGGCGATCCTTCCGCCTCAGCCTTCCAAGTAGCTGGAACTACAGGCGCGTGCTACCACACCCGGCTAATTTTTGATTCATTGTAGAGATGAAGTCTCACCAAGTTGCCCAGGCGGATCTCGAACCTGCGGGCTCAGGCAATCCACTTATCTCAGCCTCCCAAAGCGCAGGATTACAGGCTGAGCCACCGAGTCCGGCTTTTCCATGTTTTTAACAGTTTGGGCTAATTCCGTATTTTGGTCCTCAAGCTCTGAGTTTTTTTTTTCTGCTTGGTTAATTCTGCTTTCCATGCTTATCAGTTTGCTATTTATTTCATTCTCTCTATTCTTTATTGCTTTTATCTCAGTCATCAACTCCTTCATTCTTTCCTCTTGTCTTTCCTCATTTCTTTTTATTCTTTATGAATATCTTGATATCTAGTCATGTGGTTTGAGACCAGCCATTCTGGAGGCTCCTCATTGTTGAAGTTCTAAAGTCTGTATCCTCTGTGACTGATCTCCTAGGAGACTGTGTGAGACTCATATTCTTCCTTTGTTTTTGTTTTTTTTTTTTTTCATTTGTGTAGGTTTCTTCCCACTTTTTTGCCTCTTCTCTAATTCTGTTGTTCAGTGATTGGGGGCTTAGCGTTTATTTCTTGTTGCTCATTCTTCTATTCTTTGTTATATAGATTCTCTGGTTTTGTTCAATTCTGAAGCTGGACTAAGGGTGGGGGCCTGTGCAATTTGCAGTTTTGAGACTTAATTAAGGAGGGAGCTGTTATTTAGAAGCTATCTGCAGATCCCAGCATCCGCTGACAGGTGTGTTGGCCCCCTAGAACCCATTTCCCACTGCCTTACAATATGTCCATGCAGTAGGGGTGTCTGTTTGCCCCCTGAAAGCAATATGAGATAAGAAAAGGGGAAAGGATTGAAAAAGGAAGGAGGAAGACAAAGGGAGTTCTGTTATAAAGCAACAACAAAAATTATAATTTTATGCTTTCTAACAGGCAAAATAAAAAATAATGAAGTTTCTTACCACACTAACATAAATATTTACTATGTTCCTTTTTTCTTTTGCTAAGAAAATAGAAAGCTGAAATGACATATATAAGTATATATTAACTACCTGTGTATGTATGAGTTCTGTTATAAAGAAGAGAGAAAGAAGAAGAAGAGGGAAAACAGACAGACATGTCAACTACTGAATGAACAGAGAGACAAACAAAAACAAAAAAGACAAAAACATACCTACAATCATACAAACAAACAAAAGTTCCCTTGGCGGTGTACTATCCCTCAAAAATACCAATACAAATACAGAAAATCTTTAAAAAAATTAGAATAACAGAAACAAAGCAATACAAAAGTGTAAAGAGAAAAGAAAAAAAGGCTAAAACTGAAAAAAAAATGACAAAAAACTCACTCTGTGTCTATTTCTGTGACTTCAGTTTCCTTTCAGCCCTCCATCTTAGGGAGTGACTCTGGCCTCCAGCCTCTCTCCTCCACCCTCAGCTCAGGCTGTTAGGGTTGCTCTCAGCATGGGTCAGATGCCCACAGACTACTGTGGGAGAAGGATGGATCAGATCCAGACTCACCCTACTTGCTGCTGCTGCTGGCAAGTCTCCCACTCAGTTCTGACGTGTCTGTGCCTGCTGCAGTGTGGGGAAGACACATCTGTCTTTCCAAGTCTGATGATAAGCTAGCCTTTGATTCCCAAGTTAGAGGCTGGGCAAAGCTGGGTGGGGCAATGCAAGTGTCTGCCCTGTCCCAGGACGGAGAAGATGGCACCCGTGGGCATCTTGTCACTGGCTTTGGAGCTTGATTCCAGATTTCCATGACCTGCCTTCTCCATGAGTCCTCCTGCTTGTACCTGGTCGGCTGCTGCAGGTGATGGCACGTGCCAGCTGCCAGGTGGTGAGGGGTGGTTGTTCTCTGCTGCCTCCTCTCAAGAGAGCCCCCAAAATAGCACATGATCCTGCTTGCCTGGGTCTCCAATTTCAGGGCAGTCATCTCCAGAAGAGAGCCCCAGGTGCATGAACCCAAGTCTCCCCTCAGACGGACTTTCACTCACCCACCAACACACACCAACTCACTCAGAGGGTCTTTATGGACACTTGCTTTTGTGGAGACACTCACAGTCTGACTGTTCTCTCATTATCTTGCCTGGAAAATTGGATACAATTTTTTAAAGAAGGAGCATCACATTAGTTAATCTGCACCCTACCTCCTTACCTCTTCCGCTAAAACACACGAAAGGAAATAAGTTTTTTGAATATACTATGCCTTTAATACAAGCCACTTGAAAGTAGGAAAAAAGAATCCATAGATTTTAAAGTTCAATTACATAAAAAAGTAAAGCTTAGTTAATGTTCAACGCATAGATGTAACGATATATGCTATAGAAAGAAAATGCTCATGATACAACTTTTGCAAAGTTTCCTTAAAAGTGTAAAGCAGTATAGAAGTATAGTGTGTGTAGATGATAAAGAATTCATTTATTGCAATTGAAATAGTAGGATTGGTTTTATTATCTTTGTTTTTAAAAAAAAAAAAAAAAAAGCTATGTGCATTACAGAAAATACCAGTCTTTCTAGGAAAAAATTGATTTAAAAACGTAGATTTTTAAAATTTCCATCTCAAGCTTTATAAATCTTGATAAAACATAAACATGCCTATACACGTCCCCTAAATTGCATCCTATGAATTAACACAAAGAATAAAACAAATTGCAATTATTTTAAGAGAAAGTAATGTATTAATGATAAATTGTGTTATTTTAAGCATTTAAAAACATTTACAATAATCATACACACTTTATAATTTGCTTGTTAGAAAGTATAAAATTATAATTTTTGTTGTTGCTTTGTAACAGAACTCATACATACACAGGTAGTTAAAATACTTAAATTATCATATTTCCTAGCCGGGTGCAGTGGCTCAAGTCTGTAATCTCAGCACTTTGGGAGGCTGAGGTGAGGGGATTGCCTGTGCCCACAGGTTCGAGACCAGCCTGGGCAACTTGGGCAGACCTCATTTCTACAAAAATCAAAAAATTAGACAGGTGTGGTAGTGCGTACCTGTGTTTCCAGCTACTTGGAAGGCTGAGGCAGAAGGATCGTCTGAACCCAGCAGGTCGATGCTAGGGTGACCATGAGTGTACCACAGCACTACAGCCTGGGTGATGGAGTGAGACTCCAACTGAAAAAAAAATTAAAAATTAAAAATTGTCATATTTCATTGACTATAAGATAATTTTTAAATTTGACTAGTTATAAAATAATAAAGTTTCTTAACCCACTAACATAAATATTTACTATTTTCCTTTTTTCTTTTGTTAAAAAAATAGAAAATTGAAATGACATATATTGTTAACTACATTCTAGTTCCAAGAAAATTCAGCATTAAAATAATCATTTAAGCACATATTTACCCCAAAAATGTATTCTTTAGGAGGGAAGAAGTTGCAATGAAAAAATCTTTAATAATCATCAAATAAAAGTCAAAAAATTTGAATTTTTTGAAAAGCTATCCTAGCGTCTATAAGAACCTTGAAAAGTCCTTGCAATTGTGAATTTTAAAATGATACTATTATTTAAGCAATTCTTCAATCGTTTACTTCAGTGTTAATGCTTACAAATTTTCTAAAGGTAAACACATTTGAAAATGTAGAAAACACAAAATAATAGAATTGAGGAACTGATTGCACTATTTATCTTTATAAGCTCAGCAGAATGTATTACCATTCTGGCTGTATCATTTCCCTTTTCTCTCCTACAGAATTTCAAGCCCAAAGAGTTAAAGAATATACTCATTCACCATTCTGAGAAAAGTCATAGTAACAACAATGTACAGTGTTTTTCAACATCAAAGACTTTGCTTCTAAGGTTCATTATTCTATTAAGATTTAATAGAAACATACTTGATCTCAGCAGGATGAACTATATCTATCATTCTTACAACATTAAGTGCTTGAATACTATCTCTAACCCATCTCACCATAGATCCTAAAAAGTTTTCTGTTTTCATTAAAGACTGAAATCTTTAAAGTGTACATATGCGTTTCTAGTGAAACACTACAGATTGAATACGTTGACTTACCTCTCTTAAAAACATTGCTACAGTTACAATGAAGGCATCAATACAATATTAATCTGTGAAGACAATTTAAAATGAAAAAGTAAATCTCAGAAAAAAAGAAATTTTAACAAAAAATTTAGAAGCAACAGAGATAGTCCATTGGCAACTGCACAGAGCAGAGAAAGATGTTGTTACTTGGGAGCTCAGGGGTATACAAGCCAAGAAATGCAAAATGCACATCTCAGAACCCTGAAATGTCTCAAGAATTAGAGGTACAAAAAGCCCAAGAATTAAGCTACCAAAAAAGCAGAACTACTATGTAGTTTCAAAACAGAACAATTGACTGAAGAGCTCTACAGGTTACAACTAGAGCCCTAAATCACTTTGAAATAGCCAAGCAATTTTTCACTCAAAGAAGCCTGGAAATTAACTCTCCAGTGAGGCAGAACCAAATGCCACTAGACTGAAGACTCTAGGCAAAGCAAAGAAAGAGATGCCAGAATCAAAAATTGGGAAACTGAACAACAGATGACATATGAAGAGTAAGACCCATGGGGACTCCAAGAACCTTGGTTTGTATCACCAGGCATGAGACTGAGAATAAGGAGAAACTGACTCAGATGAGAAAAGTTCAATAGACATTGATCACTGTGGACCGCTTAGTGAAATGGTCAATCCTAGACTGAGTGAAACTTTGCAGTCAACAAACCTAGCCCTTGCCACAAAGTTTGCAGCCAGAATTTTAGTATTTAACCCTAGAATATGAAAATTGCTTGATACCTGAGAAGATCCATTATGAAATGTAGACACCAAAGCAAGAAGTAGCCAGAGGCAACAGAGATTAAGCTGAGATCAAAAGAAAACTTTAGATACACAATAACTGATAATATTATGTATAAATTTAACATATAATGTACAATTTACATATATACATTTACACATGCATATACGCACAGATCTACACAGATAACTATCCATTGCATCTATTATCTCGTATATTTTAAAATACTATAATTAATATATACTTGATCCACTTGAAAAGGATGCTATTTTTAAAAACACATTCAGAAAATAAGAATTCTTAATATTAAAGTGTTTTAACAGAAACAAATTTAATTTTATAAAGTTGTTAAAATTCTCTCAAAGTTTTTTGAGACATTAGATAAAAAACAGAAGAGAGAGGAAAATTTATGGCAGTGCTTGACATCAATTAAAAAGAAATCCAGCATGAGAAAAGAAAATTGGCAGAGTAAACATTCTCAAATAAACATCACAAATTTTTCCTGACCTGAAGTATGAGAACATCCAGGTTAAAATAAACCACTGAATGACAAGCAAAATGGATTAATATTGCCATCGCCAAGGAGCAGCATTACATTTGAGAATACCGAAGATAGAAACTTTTAAAAGCAATGAAGAAAAATGTAAATAAAAAACTGGAAATCCAAATATTACTAGATGTCTTTACGGCAGCTTTAGAAAATTGAACAGAATAAAACCCACAAAACTCTAAGGATAAATAATTTCCAAACCCACATTCTACACCCAGCCAGATTATCAATTAAGTTTGAGGGAAGAACGAAGACATTTGCAGATATGAAAACTCTGAAAAGTATACTCCAATATATCATCGTTTAATAAACTACTGGAAGACATGAGTCCCACTGGAGTAGAGAGTAAACCAAGAAAATAGAAAAATATAGGATGCAGACAATAGGGCATCTACAGAATAAAAAGGCAAAGAGAAAAGTTCTAGGATGAGGGCTGTACCACACGCAGTGGAAAACTAATTTTGATCGGAGCATGAGGGCAGAGGACTCCAGGAAAGACTACTTTAAAAAAAGAATGAAACTGCTCTATTATTCAAGAATGTGAGCATATTGGAAGATGTACAGTTATGTTAGCGAGTTTATGGGTAAATTACTGATAGATATATTAAAAATTAACAATTTTTAAGTGATGCAAAAATTAACTTCTGAGAATTTAACAAGAAAGCAAAAAAAAAAAATTGTAAACTATATACCAGCTGAATAGTGCGCATGTAGCCATTATAATACAAGCTGTACATGTCTACCCACAAATGCCGGTAGCAGAGAAATAAAAGTGTATGAAAGGAAACTGGTACAAAAGTTCAGGAAAAAATACACAAAAGTAATAAATAGTTATGAAACGGATATTTTTTTAAATCCAGGATAGGGAGGTAAATAACAAGAAGAATTCTTACTTCTTGGAAACAGGAATCTCAAGACAAAATGGGATAGAAAAGTTGATGACCAACTCCTTTGTAAGTCTTATAGTGTTCCTGGAGACTTTAAACACAGTAAGTCTCCTACCTATGAATGAGTTTCATTCTGAGGGTGTGTTCGTAAGTCCAATTTGTTTGTAAGTCCAGCAAAGTTAGCCTAGGTACCCAACACAATCAGTGATATAGTACTGTACTATAGGATAGGTTTTTGATAATTTTCACACAAATGATTCATTTAAAAAAATGTTTCATCTTACAGTACAGTTCTATCTACCCTCTTGAAAAACAATTCAGTGGTGTCTGAGAAGCAACTCTTTTTCTCATCATTTTCTCATCATGGATGACATGGTAGCACCGGATTGCACTCTGAATGGTGTTGCAAGCTTTGCGTCCCATTCTGTGTTCGGGTCCTGTGCCCCCAAAACGAACAGTGCTTCCTCAAATAAAGAAAATTCCCTTGCCTGCATCTCAAATCTTCGGTTCTTCGGTTACTTTTTCTTCCTCTTGTCCATTTTTGTCCTTTCTCTGGGCCTCCAATTCCATCAGGTTGCCATTAGTAAGCTCTTCGTGTCGCCCAGCAAGAAGTCCGGTGAAGTCGTCCTCTTGCAGTTCCGGTTCCAGCTTCTTGCTGAGGGTCCCTCAGTGGCTGAAGACCCCACTGGTCTCCTCATTCACCTTCTCAAATTCACTAAAATCGTGAACAAACTGCAGGCAAAGGTTCTTCCAAACCTCATTCATGGTGAAAGCGGTAACCTCACACCAACCAAAGTCAATGTTTTTTCTGGCCTCGTAGATGTTATAGTCCTTCTAAAATTGCTGCAAGGTTGCTCTTAATTCATCACTCACCTTTACTGCCTGATGAAAAGTGTGATGTAAATAATATTACTTAAAAGTCACCAAAGCCCATCAAAAGAGGACTGGATTTTAAAAATATGGTACATATACACAATGGAATATTACACAGTCATAAAGAAGTACAAAATCATGAACTTCACAGCAACCTAGATGGAATTAGAGTCTTTAATGCTGAGTGATTGTTCACAGAAACAAATATCTGAGTATCACATGTTCTCACTCATAAGTGGACCTTGAACAACAACTGTAATACTGTAATAAAAGGATTGACAGTAGCGGGAAACTTTGGGGGTGGGGGGGAGGTGGGATTGACAGCAGTTGATGTCTGCCTGGAAACAGGGGGGACACAACTCATCAACAAGGGGACCTGCACAATGAATATTTGTATACCTAGCCCTGAATTGTACCTCACAATTTTAAAATTTAAAAAAGTCACCAAAGAACAGAGTCCCATATGTTCTCACTCATCAGCGAATCTTGAACAATTATCATAATACTATAAGAAAGGGATTGGCAGAAGTGCGAAAATTCCAGGGGAGGGAGGGACACACCTCATCGTCAAGGGCACAAGCATAATGAACATTTGGATACCTAACCCTGAATTGTACACCATAGCTCTAAAATAAAAAGCAAATAAAAGTCACTACAACTTCCTGCTCCATAGGTTGACGAGTGACATGGTATTTAGTGGCAGATGCTGAAAGTTGACCATGAATGAGGGGGTGGCCCAGAGCATCACTGAGCAGCAAAAGAATGTTGAATGTGATGTCCTTCTCCAAGCAATCTTCCTCTTCCTCTGGGGTAAAGTGATGGGAAGAACAGTCTTGGAAAATGGCTTGTGTAACCCAGGCTTTGGGGTTACTCTTCCACACAACAGAAAGAGAACCAATCCACCTTTTAAGGGCTTTTTGGGTTCTCTTAATGAGAAACCAAGAGAGGCGTCAGCTTCAAATTGCCAGAAGAATTGCTACGAAGCAATAAGTTTAGCCTATTCTTTGCTGCTTTCTAGCTTTTCCTCCTTATTGATGCAACGTTAGTATGACATCTTCTTCCAGTACAGTCTTGTCTCATTGACACTAAAAGCATGCTTAGCTAAGTAGGTGCCTTCATCAATAACTGATTGAAGCATTTCAGGAAATTCCTGGGCAACGACCGTACCTTCACTCACTGCCTGCCACTTACTTTTACATGATAAAGGTTGGCTTTAGCCTTGAACCAATGAAATCAGCCATGGCTGGCATTAAAAGATGAACCCTCTGATTCTTCGCCGTGTTTCTTCTTGAAGTCTTCATAAAGGCTTTTCACTTTCTTTTGATTCAGCATTAATCTGAGAGAGGCTCAACACACTGAGAAGTTTCCCCATCTAGTTCATCACTTCCCCACGCTTCTTTGATATCGTTGTCTACGTCACTGGCACAGCAGACTTCATATGTCTCATGATATTGTCCTTGTTTTTTAGAGCGGTGCTGGTGGTTGAATGATTCATGTTATGAGAACAAGTGACGCCTACCATCTTTTCACCTCACTTCACTCTCTCAATTATTTTCGCTTTTGTTTCCAATATTAATGCTTGGCACTTCTTAGCAGTACCAGCTACATCGCGGCTGCTTTTACACTTGCTTCAGGACATCCTGGGCTTGAAATATAGATACGCTGCTGTACTCTATGCAGTCCTGTACATTAAAGTACACAAAACCACAACCACCTTGTAGAGGATGCACACACATGACAACGTACGCCAGATATGTGAGCTAACTGCCGTGATTAGACATGCAAACACATGTCAGCATCTTTGAAAGTTTGCAACTTGAAGGTTCATAGGCAGGGGATTTACTGAATCCACAAGTTGTACTTTCACAAAAATAAATGTAAAAACTAAAAAGTTCAAAGAATATGTGAGACTAGGACTCTTCTATAACCATGGCCACTGCCCATAATCCTATTTTAGCTGAAATGAAGCCCTCTCCTGAGGACTAAATTATCCCTGCATGCCTCTGGAGTGGATGCATTTCATCTCCCATGTGCCTCAGTGCCTAGAAATGGATTAGTCACTCTTCCTGCTCCCTGTTATTGTTTCCATATCATTTCTTCACGCTTCTCTTTTACCCCAGCTCCTTTGGTGCAGATATCTTCTAGCAGTAGCCACCCATACTTTTTTTTTGGTTGTTGGTCTTATTCTAG
>CAUYQG010091039.1:0-25253 GCA_963574415.1 Tarsius wallacei | reverse complement strand
TGGGATTAATGATACTCAATATCTGTCTGGGGACGGGGAGACACCTCTTATCACCAAGGGTGTCTGAACGAAGCATATTTGTATACCTAATCCTTAACTGTACCCCACAATATGATAATAAAAAATACTGATAAAAAAAATTCATCCAGGAATACATGAACTACTTGAAAATAAAAAATCCATCCATTTCCTTCATTTCTTTCCAATAAATTATTGTTTTTACCTTTCAAGAATATTGATCAACATTTGTAATTTATACAGGTTGTTATGATCAATTTTAATGAATTCTAAAGAATTTTTAAACATTTAGAAAATTGAAGTCATAATGATTTTTAAATTATTTTGATTTATATACAGATTTTAGTTCCAAGGAGGCATGATAGGGTGATAAGAAAAATAATTTCAAAAATGACAATATAATACATTGGGCAAAACTCCTTTGGAGGACATTGAAATGGGGCCTTAAATTCAAGAAATAAATAAGATGATGCAAAATTTCCAACTATTATAGAAAACTTTGTTCATGAATTTTAAAAAGATAATGGTTGAATAGATTAAAAGACTAATGAAACAGGTTTTGATTTAACATAATAATTACATCATTTGCCACTAACTTAAATATAGAAAATAAAAATGTAATTATCAGTCTAAAATATATATGAGGGCATCTAATTTTAAAATATAAGCTTGTATGAAAAATACAAAAGGCATTATTTTAGACCATGTAAACACATTTTACCATATTG
Organism: Tarsius wallacei; assembly: GCA_963574415.1. Classification (NCBI taxonomy): domain Eukaryota; kingdom Metazoa; phylum Chordata; class Mammalia; order Primates; family Tarsiidae; genus Tarsius; species Tarsius wallacei. Next base: position 24,507 of record CAUYQG010091039.1, on the reverse strand, counting down.
AACAGCTGTAAAACCATTTCTCACAGTATTAGGTATCATCTAACAACAGCCAGAAAAGGAAAGTTTCTTTGAAAACAATTGTCTGTCTGCCCTGTTCCCATCCCTGCGCCCAGGGGGACTTTCTCCTAACTCAAGCAAAATGAGAGTGGCTTCAAAGAGACACTTTAGAGAGTTGAATATGAGGATCCAGGACCTAATGTGTGGATCCCTTGAGACAATGTGTGAAAGTATGAGGCTATACCTGGAACTGCTCTAGTTGTCTGCTGAGAAGTCTGAACCAAGAGCCACATTTGCAAGGAAAAGTGAGATATAATTTCAGGGTGATGTGAAACTTGGATTTGGCCACTCCCACCACAGTGCTAGGTCTAAAGGCCAGAAATTTCTGTCTCTCTCCCCACCCCCCTTTTTAGGGGGTTCATTGTTATAAGCTCAGAACTTGGAGCAGGACTTTGCACAAAGTATTTGTTCAATAAACATAATGAATAAATTAATGGAATGCTAACTCTTTCCAAGCATCAGTCTACCTGTTCAGCACACTTTTGGGGAACCAAGTCAACCTACAATTCTCAGGATGCTCTTGTTTGACATTTCTTGGTCACCACAGGTAAAGTTTCCTCTAGGCAAGAATCATGGTATCCTAATCTTCATCTGTGGTCTCTTGGCCAACAGTGCCTCTGGCTTAGAGGCTATCAGAACCCTGTATTGCCTGTGTCTCTTAGAATTCTGGCATGGCTCCCACTCTACAGGTTTTGCTCAGGTCTGGAGGCTGAAAGGTACTTGGTTTGAAATTAGAAGGTAGGACAGTGCCTCCTACACACACACACACACACACACACACACACACACACACACACACATACATATGTATATTACAATATATATACACCTATCCATTCTCAGGATAAAGTAATAACTATGAATAGTGACTTTTTAAAGGGACAGATTGAACTAATTTTTTAATGGATAATCAAAAAATAATGTGCAGCCTGAGGGTATGTATGGCTGGAAAACTCTATAGTTGAAAATTATTACTTGAGAAAATAAATCGGGGGTATATGTGAATTCAGAGATGTTAACAGTCTAACCAAAAAGGCATAACAAGTGTAAGAAGGTTTCCATATACACCTCAACATTTTGTTTCCTGCCTTTCTTTAATGTCTATCCATTTGTGTGTTAGAGCAGCTGATTTGAAATCAATAACTATAATTATCCTGCAGTTGATTACTTAAAAGTGTCACATTTAAAATTTTTATTCTTTATTTTTCCCTTGAAAAATAAAGTCACTAAAGAAGTAGCTTGAGGCCTTAGGAACCTACAGCAGCATCTGTATGGAGATCCTATGGATTGGGAGGCATAGGGTGCCTTTGTTATGAGTGTGACTGGAGAGTCAGACAACCACAATGCAACACCTGCCTCTGCTCTTAATGGTTATCTCCATTATCTTGAGCAAGTTGCTATAATTTTCTAAGCCTCAGTTTTTTCAGCTGTAAAACTGGGCTAATAACATATCTGCATGATGGTGTGATTGTGAGAACAACATAATACTTGTCATGCCCTTAGAGTCGTGATGATTAATACTGATAACCTAATTATTATGTTAATTGGGCACAGACTTCTTATACTATTATCAGCAGTTATATACCAACTGAAGGGTTAATACTTAGAGATTTAGAAACTTGGGTGGTTTTCACAGCATGGTGGTGATGCGGATTTTTCAGGTCAGCCTGGGCTTCCAGAGTGTCAGCTCAATGGGTCAGCCAGCCAAGCGGCAGAGAGGGTCGTCAAGGGGCTGGTAAGCCTAGCCCCGTAAGTGTCAGCTCTAATGGGGTGGCAAACCAAGCCCTGAGAGTGTTGTTGGTTCCATGAGCTGGCAAGCCCAGCCCACTGGGTGTCTCAGCTTTGGAGTCTCACCTTCTTCTGGCAGTTCTCTTGGTTCAGCTGGCTCTGTCAGCTGACAAGGCGGCCTGTGGGGTGCATGGCTCTTCAGCTCCGATAATCTTCTGCAGCTCTTCAGGGTCGAGGTTCTTGTCTCATGCCCAGGAAGAATGAGGGACACGGACAGCGGGAAAGTGAGAAAGTAGGATTTATTGAGAGGACAGAGACTCTCCTACAGTGGGAGGGGACCCGAAGGGGTTGCCGGTTTGGGGCCGAAAATCTGATGCTTGTAAAGCCCTAAGTCGAAGCCGATTGGCTATTACTAGCTGTACACTGTAGCTGTGTAGCTGTTCTGATTGGTCAATATTAAGGTAGGGAACTAATGGTGAGCTGATTGGTTGCTTTTCGATCCCAGCAGTGAATATTTAAGCTTTAGCTTGAGAGGCTCCCTGGGGAACGTGTTTACCAATACTGAGTCTGAGAGACCTGCAGCACCAGTTCATTACATTGTTATCAGAGGACCCGCCTGTCTGTCTGCCTAGGCTTTCTCTAGCTATCTCCTGTCTCAGTGGTTTCATTAAGAAATAGTATTAATTTTTTCCAAAATTCATTTATTATTGCAGACCTGACATGTTAACTCAAAATGCTTAGATTTTAAAAATATTATTTAGATTGAATATGTTTTAGATTAAAATATATGCATTATACTTTTTAATGCAAAACAGTAAGTGGCTAAATTCAGAAGTCTGGCCCAAAAGGAAAATGTTCTATTACATCTTAACTGGATAAAAAAGATAGAAAATAATGTGGCTTTATGATAAATATTATTAATGCTTATATTTTACGTGTTTTAATATAATCCAAATAACCAAATATTTTAAATTTTAATAAAGAATAGCTAATTTTATCCAAGAAAGTTCTGCATATTTTATTTACTTCCTTTCCATAAAAATAACCTTTTAAAATATTGTATGTGATTCAAAGCTAGAAGAACAATGGAGTGCAAAAGTGAGACTTTTTATGGAAGAATATTTAGCTCTTACAGTGACTGTTCGGATAGTAGTGATAGAAATACAACTGCTGGAGAAGTTTTAGGACCCTAAAATAGAATGTTCTGCAACTAGACTAGGTTGAGTAAGGGAAGGGTAGGAGGAAAGCAGATGATGATGAAAAAATCTATATCACAAATTCAGAGATCAGACATCTGAATTGTCTGCCCAACTTTTCAATTGGTTTCCTACGTCAAATCAATAGCTCCTCCTGTTTTTCAGTAAACCTAGCTTCCTCTATATCCTCATGATACCCTTCTAGTGGCTTGCTGCTGTTTGTCATTTTAAAGCCATTTCTTGACAACAGAGCCAATGCTGATGAATCTGCCCGATAGTTTTCCTGGAAAATGCAAAAGAGTTATATGTTTCTCTATTAAGACCCAGAAACTTAACAGGTGCCTTACAATACCAAGAAAGAGGCTTGGAGAGAAATGTAAAGCTGGCATTGCCGTGACAGTGGGAAATTGGACTCTTTGGTTGAATTTTGTGTTCTACCTGCTTTTTCAAAGCATTGCTTTCCCAAACCCCTAAACTTTCATTTGTTGGGAAGATATCCAGAATTTTTCATTTCATAACAGACAAGTTTTTCTTCTCTGCCTATTTTCATGACAAATTTACTTAGCCCCTTCGTTAGTTTTTACTGCATTTTCTGGTTGCACTCTTCGTTGTCTAAAAAGCAGGCAGCTTTCTGAGGCTGCTTCTTGCAGTTAAATCTGTGCTGCCCTGCGTAGTCCCTTAGAATTTCCTTTCTATGAGGACCTAAGGCTTTGCATTCAGGGGCAGATCAGCTCAGCTAATAAAAAGGGCCAATCAAAGCACTGATCAAAACTCATCAAACTGGAAATTGGATATGCTTTATAAAAAATAATAAAACATTTGGTTAACCCATCCCTCTCTCTTCCCCCTGTTATACCACAGACACAACACAGATGGGTGCATGCTGAAACACAGACACACACACACACACACATACAATGCATTTCTGCTTTCTTACTACAGTTTAAAAGAAATGCTGTGTCAGTGTTTTGATGCATCCAGGGACTGAATGTAAACAACATGGTACAACTCTAGAAACTGCCATCATAAAATATTTTAAGAGCCAGAATAGAGTAAAATAAAATAAAAATGTCTTTTTATGTGATATCTCAGAGTAATTCAGGATTTATGATACTTTAACCTTTAGAATCCAAAATATTAAGCTATGTTTCTTAGAGATAATAACTCGGTTGTCCCTCACTTACGTGTCTTAGATAAAAGCCTACTGCCACAGAATCCATGAATGCTCAAATACCCTTGCGGGCCTTTAGTAGTAAATCTTATGGAATAGCTTATGGCCAATGTAATGGCCCACAGTAGCCTGCGAATATCATGAATTCTAATAATACTTACATCAGTAGAAACATGAAGTAATGTCTCCATTGTAATTAAATGATGTATTTAGAGCAGTGGACTAAATGGTCCCCTAGTGTGTTGGTGATATATTCTAATAGTCTTCTCTTTACAGCCCCACACGGTAATATTCATGCTTTATTCTGGAGGGCTTTGCTTCTGACTGAACATTTGAATTGCAACATTAAGTGGTAAAGTGGATTACAGCGAGACCCCATGAATATGGATCCTGATCAAGAAACTAAGTGCTTAAAAAAATAAAATGTTACTATTTAAATAGAGTGATTACAAAAACATTTTTATATGAAGGAATGTCGGGAGTCTTTGCCACGCTTCTTATTCTACATCCCAGAAGCAGAACATATTTGCCACAATTAAAAATTTAGTAGGGTGAAACATCAGACCTTAAATCACCGTAATTTCTCCTGCGTTTATTGAATTTAATTTGGGCTGTTTGAGGTACAAATTAGTTTTGATAATAATTACATTGTTCCATTTCTAAAACATGTTCGTTCCAAAGATTGTGGCCAACTCTGTAGTATATATGCAGGAAGAGGATATCTGTTACCATGGCTGAAAGGAAATTATCCTGGAGTTGATTACTTAAAAGTGTCACATTTTGCATTTTTATTCTTTATTTTTCCCTTGAATCGGTCACTAAAGCAGTAGCTTGAGGCATTAGGAGCCTACGGCAAAGTAGAGGGCACTTCAGTCTACCCAATCCAGTGGGTAAGGAAAAGTCAAAGACAAGTCTGCTGTATTTGGTAATTGAATTAGACAGTGTGCCTCTGTATAACATAAAATTATAACAGAAAAAAAGCCTTATATATTTACTTGATGAAATTAAATACCTGTCTGACGCTTTCTAGTATTTATTGAGTATTATATTTCTAAATGTTTTAAACACATTTTCCAAAAACAAAGAAAATTTTCTACCATTGTTGCTCATACTTACTGTACATTTGCTCAATGAATGTGGATTTTTAAACATTGAAGCACTAAGTATATGTACAGCTACCTTCTCTACTTGACTGAGTTAACACTGACATATGTGTGTGTGCGTGTGTGTGTGTTTGTATGGTATGTATTTGAGTGTAAATTTGTCTACTTAAGGTATTGTGCCTTTAAATACACAGAGCAGTTGCAAAAACACCATGCATGCCACTGAAATTATATATGTGATGAAATTTGTTGCTCAGTTGTTTTACATTAAAGATGATTTGGCATGCCTTGTTTCCTAAATTTGAATTCCTGTATATTAGACATTGGCACCTGTTCACAAATCCAGAAAATTATATAATATGTTCTGGTTTTCCCCAAAGAACATTGCTCTGGTAGTAATACTTGGTGGCATTGGTGACTTGGAGTAAGTTTACATTAACTTTTTTTTTTTCTGGCATTGTTTTAAAAATACAACATTCTTGTCATGCTCACAAACTTTTGCAAAAATCCAGAGAGCTGTCTTCCATTTAGTTTGTAGAAAAAAACAAAATGAAACAGAAATATACACACATATCAAAAAAGAAAACACACACACACACAAAAACTTATTGCTCTAGAAGAAAAGAAAATCAGATGCACAGGAACATGGAGACACTGGTCAAAGATAGCACTCTAACTAAATGAAGAGCTCTTTATTTGGCCAGTTTAGACATGGCTTTGGTTGGCAAGCTAATTCTTTGAGTACCACCCTTGAAAATCATGCTAATGAGGCTCTTCACTTCATCAAGTAGGATTGTGGACCTTTTTGTCTGCATCATTAAGGCCCCAAATTGCCCCATTAGCAAGGCCTCAAATTGCCCCTCAGGGTCAATATTTAATGCAGGTGAGCTTAGGTTAACTATCCTCAGAACCCTCTGGACAACAAACAATGTAGAGGACCTGTTACAGGGAAATTCATTTTCTCTCTAAGTTTCCTTTGTAAAACACCAATGTCTATATTGGAATTATGTTTAAATTCTTTTGGGGGGGACAAAAAAAATTAGCCTTATTTTATGCTACTGATTCCAAAAGAGTGAACTTTGAAACAGAAGACAGAAATTCTTCCAGGAGGCACTCCTATCAGTGGCTTGTAGGCTTTAATTTTTCCTTCTGTGAAATGGGGACAATTATACTTTCTCTCAAATACCTTCTGAGGATGATGCTGCCTTTAAAAAAGAAATGAAAAACAGAAAATAGTAAGAGTAATAACATTTAGCAAATTCTTATGGAATTTTTTTCTGCAAGATTTTAGCAATTTAATGGCTGTTTTTATTAATTATTGAGTTAAAAATTCATGAAAAGTTAGGACTATAAGTAGTTATTAGAATGTATGCAAAGTTAAAATTCAGAATAGGATTCTATGCTATTAACACTGAGATAATATGCAGGGCCAAAACGCTGCACACATTTAAACACGTAAATACAAAAATGTTCTTACTCATTAACATTTGAAGTAAGGGAAAGGCAAAATGATTCTTACTGTATCTCTATTGTCCATTTGGCTTCCTGAAAACTGGTTAATACTCAGTTCCTGCTAGTTACCTCTAGAGACTCTCAGTGTTTGGGGGGGAATAGCAATTATCTCCCTGGGCATGCGCAGCAGAATCCACTGGTGATGTCACTTTCATATGTAGCAAGTGAAAGATGAGAGCCATTGTTACAGTTTCCAGCAAGTATGTGAAACAGAAGCCTGGAGATTATATTCCACATCTAAGTAGAGATAACATTTATGTCTCCTGTGTTAAGGTTAATTTCCATGCGTTTAGGCCCCTGAAATCCTCATCACCTCTGTGGCTGGTACCTGCAAAGTCAGTTTTGCTACTGAATGGGGCCCCAATTAAGAAGTGCTTGCTGGTGTCCTTCCAGCAATATCTTGTGAGTTTGAACAATTTTAGTGAAATAAATGTAACAAGGAAAAATGAATTCTCTTTAGCCTCTATTCAGCCAAAATTAGCCTCCGTGGATTCTGGCTCACAAAAGCACCACGGGCCTCTGGCTGTGCTCTGTAGCTGTGAAATAGAATCAAGATTCCATTAGGCATCCCAAGCTGCCTCCTTCTCCAGGGCAGACAATAAAAATGACAACAGGGGATTGTCCCTCAGCTAGTCTAACAAGGGGGTGGGTTCTTTTCTAAGTGACTAGATGTCTGTTTAGCTGAGGGAAAAATTTAAAGAGGCCATGGGCCAAATTTTCTTCAATTCTTTGTCTCACATGTTTGTTTCTAAGGTCATCTTCAGAGAAACCTTGAATTCTACCTCTGTTGACACTTAGAGACCATGACTTTTTTCTCCCCCCTTTCAAGAATTTGTGTGCTGAGACAAAAATATGAGACCATACATAGTCCAGATAGTAGCATTATTCTGTAAAAAATACTAGACAATTTAGCAATCTTGTCTTTTTTTTTTTTTTTGGTCTTACTCTGTGATAGAGATTTTGCTTTAACCTAGACAAATTCTAGGTTGATGACAAATTTTCTGTTTTCAGAATTTACTTATAAACAAGAACCTCTAATGGATAAATTTATGCATACAACTATGTCATCAAATGAACATGAAAGAAATGGGGCTTCATGACCTTGACTTTACAATACACTTGCGTGCTCCTGTGGTCCTTGGGAGCTCTTGAGCATTCTTCTTTCTGTTGAGGGTCAGGTCCTCAGGTTGTCTACATTGAAGGGACCCACAATGTGCTATGACCTTGCAAAAATTCCTTTTGCCATAAATCCCCAATCAATTTCTCAGTTTCTTTCCTACGTCAAAAGTGCAGACGTCTAAGAATATTTTCTTCCCCTATTCAAGGATAAATGTGATATAACTTATTCAGACCTCACATAAATTTGATTAAATATTCTTTTTCTTTCTAATTGGCCCAGTAAATAGAGTTTTGTATCCCCCTTGACAGATGCCATAGAATGAAATTTAATACAGCTTGTCAATGAGTATCAGAAAGTTAAAGAGTTCATCAACCATTCATAGTAATTGTACTGTATTCACATAGAGTTATAAATGTATATTTCATGGTCACTTCTCCTTTGCCTCAATCAAAATTACTGGCAGGAAGTACTATTATATAATCCGTGGTGTCAATTACTAATGGTAGTGGAAAGTAAATCATAATGTTTTCATTATTGAATTGCTAATACTTAGAGGTTGTAGTATCCCATATATACAGTCTTTAATAAGCAATTATTTATGTGCTCACTTACTGGATGTTGCTGAACCAAGGCATTTCTTCAACACTAAATGGAAGTTCTATTTAATAATTCTTTCTGTAAAGTCATTCATTGGTATTATAGTTCTATAAAGTTGCACAGAATAATATGTTTCATATTTGTTATGGCCATTTAGCTAAAAAACAAACCACATGTTACTGCAAACATTAAAATATGAATGGCCAATTATAAAATATCATTACTGAATCTAAGATAAAAGACAATTAAATTTATCTTGGTTTTGAACATTGCAGCTGGGATCTGAAGCTAACAAATGCATGGTTAAAAGACCCGAGTTATTAAATTGACTTTGCCAGTTATAACTTTTTGTAGGGCCTCAGGAAATATTCTGAAAATTACTGATACTAAATATCCTTATTTGTAAAAATGAATATATTTGACTGTAAAATATTTTATCAATCATTTTATAAATTAACATATTTTGTTAAATATCATTATTATGACTTGAATAGACGAATTACCTCACCCAGTTAATAACACCTAAGCTTTCATAGAGGAAGAGTGAGTTAGTTATAATTTTTCAAACAATTGTTACGTACAACTTCTAAGAACATTCAATTATTACTTTACAGGATTTGGTCTGATAAGGGTTCTTTTTTTTTTTTTTTTTCCAGTGTGGCTGTATTTTTTTGACCCCAAATAAATTTGGATATATCTAGAGTACATTCTATCACCAGATAGTTTTATATATATATATACACACACACATATATTTATTTATTTATTTATATATTATAAATTATATTATTCATTATATAATATATATGTTGCCTTTTAAGGTTATTTTGAAACTACAGTGGAAGAAAACATAACATGCTTTTTGTTTGTGTGTTTGTTTGTGCTTTTTATTGTATGGCTGCTAGTCAAGACTGCTTTACTTTTGACTACACAAAATTCTGGTAATTGTAAAACTTTGTCAAGAGGTTTTTAAACATTTTTGTAAATGTAATGGTATTCTGTGCTATTGTGTAAGACTATGAAACAGGTGATAACATTAAGGTTTAGATTCACACTACTAAGACTCCTATCTTAAATAGGCATAGAAATACAGTGATGTTTTTCAGGTCAGCCATTCATGTTTTCATCAATTGTGATTGAGGTATTGCTTTACCTAAGCTCATTTGGGGTGACTAAAAACAGTCACCTGCCACAATTTTGAGTAATTTTGAATTTTTCTGTGTTTCCCAAATTACCTGAAGTATTTTAATCATTTTCAAAGTTTCAATACAAATGTTCTGTTTTTAGACACAATGGGCCAGTTGAGCATTGAGTCTGGAAAGAGGCAAAGTTAGAAAATGAAGAATGGTGCTCCAGACAAGATGGAGCATTAGAATCAAGTTTACTGTTTCAAACCGGAGATTAAGTCAGGTGCTACCTTTGTAAAGAAGTTTGAAATAAAGAAAAATGTATACTTTCAGTAGCCGTATGGTCTAGGCTTCTGCTTTTAGCAAACTGCAGACTTAAGAAATAGGAGAGCAACGACAAAGACACATAACTGGGATCTGTAACCAGCTACTCCTTTGTTCTGTAATTGTGTCCTCAATATTCCCAAGAGCACCATAAGGCATGAACACCCAATGCAATTATAAGACTTGGTACAGGTCAGGAAACCAAGTGAAAACAGATATAAAACAGTTGGACAAGTAGGCTGTGGATATTGAGAGAGAAGAACAAAAGGGAATACAGAAAAAAAGCCTAGACAAAAGAAAAAATTGCACTCAAAATAAGCTTACAAAGCCGGGCGGGGTGGCTCAGCCTGTAATCCCGTGTTTTGGGAGGCTGAGGTGAGTGGATTGCCTGAGTCCATGGGTTCGAGACCCACCTGGGCAACTTGGCGAGACCTCATCTCTACAATAAATCAAAAAATTAGCCGGGCATTGTAGCGCGCGCCTGTAGTTCCAGCTACTTGGAAGGCTGTCTGGGTGACAGAGTGAGACGCCAACGCAAAAAAAAAAAAAAAAGCTGACCGCCGAAAATTCCAAACACATAACTACAGTGGAGGTGGGGGTGGAGAACAAGAAACATGAGAGAATAAAATGAAAAGTTAAAGAAAAAAAATCACTTAAAATGAGTCCAAACATTAAAATTCCAAACAAATAGTAAGAAAGGCAGACGACATCATTACAAATCTTATCCTTACCAATTTTTCAATTATTAAAACACTTGGTTCATGGTATCTAGCCAACATTTTTCCATTCCCTTCTATGAAATCCTAGCATTCATTTGAATCCTGCTGCTTTTTTTTTTTTATGTTCTCCTTTTAGTCTGAAATCTACTATAAATTGATTACATTAGAGAACACCCTCATAATTTGGAGTCACCTCCTTTCCTATTACAGAGTCAAGAAAAAATTAAACAACATCTAAGCTGAGGTAAGGAAAAACAATCAAACAACAACAAACCTCTAGCAGTAAGCTTGTGCTCCTTCTGCTTTTGGAACAGCTGATGAAGAGTTTAGAACATCTGATTAGTGTTTAAATTGATTTGGACAACTTCACAGTAGAGGTGGTTTGGGAATAGTTCTTTGAAGAATATAGTGGTGGTAAAAAGGGGAAAATATTCTGAATGAGTAAAAGGGATGTTTGAACAAGGATCAGTAGAGAAAATAGGTAGGAGAGTGAGAAATTTCATAGTTTGAATAAAGAGTCTAAAACTCAAAGACTAAAAGATTGCCTATGATACACTTTAGAGATTCATAATGGTCAAGTTTGAATTAAAGGAATTTTTAAATCATCTAGTACAGTAATTTTCAAAATTAGCTTGTCTTCAGAATTATCTTTTCAAATATAAAACAGAACAGAGCTCAACTGCTCTGCATTATTGGAAACCCTGTTCAGTGGACAGTTCTCCCTCATGTTTTGGTGAGCCCTTCGTGAAAACTCTAGGATTTAGGGTAGCACAAGTCACAAAACTGTTTTTGATAGTTCTAAGGCTACCATCAGGTTATGTGGCTTTCTTATTAGATGAATGTGACCCCATGGATGCATGGCTTGGCAAAAGGGCAACACCTTAAAGAGTCAGAAAAGATGCTTATGTTTCTAGGTGAAACCTATAGCTTCTATGTCCAAGCACCATCCACACTCCACATATAGCAACATTATGGTCATTTCTCTAGCTCCAGGGTGCATTCATCCACAACACAATCTGAATTTTTGAGGGTAGACTTGGGGAAAATAACAGTCCTGGAACAAGTTGCAGGGCGGTCTGGGAAGGGAAGTCTGAGGTCCTTAACATCCAAAATATGGTCTAGAAGGGGAGAGAATGAGCTCTAAGTGGGAACACCATATTAGCCCTTAAGACTCATCTCATTGTGGAGAAAGGTGTCATCAAAGAAGAATCAGAGTGGGGTTCTTGAAAGCATTAGGCTCAAGGAAGAAGCCTCTGTACCTCCATCTAAGGATGGCACTTGCATTGACTGTGCCCATTTGCAGGCTGACAGGGTATGGGGAGTGAGCAGCTAATGAAATATGAAGACATCCTTGTCGAGAAGAACACCTTATGGGAGCTGGGCCTCTTACAGGAGCCAGATTATGGCAGGAAGGAGCAGGGTCTTAAGATGATGACCTATTCTCTTCCTCCTTTCTTATGTCCTATTGGTGCTCCCTGTTGGCCAAACCCAGCCAGAAGTCAGAGAACAAGGGAGACTGTTGGTGTGGTCAGTATGGGTCAGTCTCAGGGACAACGAACAGGGTAGATAAAAATGGATCAACAGGGAATCTGGAGGGGCAACCAAAGAAGTCCAACGGGCCTTCTCATTAGAGGGGTAATCTGAATTATAATGTTATTCTTCATCAGGGTTTAGGATGGCTGAAGATTGGAGAGGCTGGAGGCTATGACAAACTAATAAAAATATTATTTCATAACATAGCTCAATTTTCATTCCATGTTACTTTATTGCTCCTTCACAGTAATATAACTTTGTGATATAAAATGCTAATTAAATAAGACCTTTTGTTTCTTCTTTTTAAACAAGGAAAGTGACAGTCACAGATTTTAGTGACTTGTCTAAGATCATTCTGGCCTTTTGGATTCTCTGTTAGTTCCTCTGGGCAACTCTATAGTCAACTGAATCTTGGTTATTGGCTGTGGGGAGTATCTGAAAATCTGAGGTGGGGTGACTGAATAGGAGAGTTTGCAAAACACAATGATTCTTAGCTTTCTTTTACGTTCTCCAGACCAGAGGAGTGATATGGTAAAAAGCACTAAAAAAAAGTCTTCTAGCCGCTCAAATTTTAGAGATTATTTAAATCAGAATTTCAAATATCCTGTTATAGTACTCTGAAATTATGAATCAAAATTTAAAATGTTAATGTCACATGAGGTTTTTTCAAAGGTTTTATTCTTAGAAGATTTAACAAGATGGATTTTTTAATGATAATATTTAATTGAAAATTTAATCCAACTGGAAAACCTGAGAACTCTACAATATATCTGTACTGGAATCTTCAAGTCTTAAATATATGGAAAGTAGTCATTGTATAGTATTACTGTTGTGGAAGAGAATGATAAGTATTCTGGGGTGGGGGCAGTTTTAAAAAGTAAGTCAGATAGATTTGGAAGTGTTTTATGTTTGCTCATCAAAGGCTCTGAAAAGTCCTGCAGTGATGAGGCTAATTCAGTGTGTTTAACCTCTAGAAGAGAACAATGACTAAACACTATAAAAATAAAGGCAGGTAGAACTCAGCTCTTGCCAAAGCTCTTATTTGATATATGTCCTTCTCCTCACTATATTGATGGTTTAAATTGGAGAAAGAGTGATTTCCTTTGAAGTGTTCTTTGGAGGTCATAATGTCTTCTCAGTCCTGCTGTTATAAAATGTTATGTTTGTGGAATACGATGCTGAAATTCTTTAGTGAGTTAATTTTCTCAGACAGTAATAGAAAGCTTTGTCTTCTAAAATGTCAAGGTATCATAAACCGTTCAACATCACTCATTCGTTTAATTGTTATTTTGAAAATTTGTTCAAATTCAACAACTGTATTTTATATTTTTCCTTCATCTACAGTAATGTCTAAGGCCGTGCTGTCCCCTATATGGGTATTGTAAGTGTTTCAGCAATAATTCAAAACATCTTCTCTTCTTATAGTGTTTAGCTAAAAATACTCAATCAAAATTTACTGAAGTTAATGGAATTTCTAAAATATTCTTTACTAATGAAAATAATTTGTCCTTATATTAAAAGTCAAGGCTATTATTTCTGTCTTCCTGGAATTCTCTTTCCATTCACACTCCTGGTTTTAAAATCATCCTACTCTCCCATTTCCACACACACTTCTTCCAAGTTTGGCCCAAGGAGTGCCCTGAGTCAAGCCATTCAAGAGTCTTTTCCAGGATAAACGTATAATTGGAGCTCAGAGAGAAAACACTTTATTTTTCTCTCATAGTACATTTATTGGTATATGGGCCCCATACTAGTGCTGACTATGGTCCCACCCCAAGGTGGAAAAACTATGGCAGTAGGAGATGATGGAGAGAATGTTCAAGGAGAAAAGAAACAGAAGTAAAGTGAACCGACCCTTTTTGTTTTTGTTTTTGTTTTTTTGCTCCTTAAGTTAGTTGGAGTTGAGATTCTATCACTTGCAACTGAAAGTGATCTGATAAGCAGACTAAAGAATAGCAATCATTTGATTCTTTGATATTTATGCCAGGTGTTGAATCTTTTATCTAACAACTCTCTGTTTGGAGGTAATTCACTTCAGTGATGTGGATTGCAGCTAGAAAAAATAAATCCTTTGAGTATATAAAAACAAAAAAATAAACTACTTATAATTTTGAATGAAGCAAAATTTGTTATATTTTTCCTTATGATATGAAGCTATTTTGTAGACTGCCTAGAAAAATATATGTCTTCCAGGTTCAGGGATTTATTCCATGGGTATAAAAGTTTTGAAGAAAAGTAGATGTTAGAATTCCAGGGACTTTTACCTCTGTAAATACACAATAGATTACAAGTCATAAGAAATAAGACTTGCTGGCACAATGGTTCAGGCCTGTAATCCCAGAACTCTGGGAGGCAGAGTCAAGAGGATTGCCAGGGTCCAGGGGTTCGATACCTGCCTGGGCAAATTGGTGAGACTTCATCTCTGCAATAAATAAAAAGTTAGCCAGGTGTGGTGGTGTGCTCCTGTAGTTCTAGCTACTTGGAAGGCTGAAGCAGAAGGATCTCCTGAGTCCTGTAGGTCGAGACTGAGGTGGCCTTGAGCATGCCACTGTACTCCACCCTGGGCGACAGAGTGAGACACTGACTCAGAAAAAAAGAAAGAAGGTTTGTAACAAAAATTAGGGTCTTGGTTATTGAGAAATTGGTTATTACCAGTTGAGACTTCTGATTTTTAGTATAACACTTATATACAAGGAGGGACTCAAAAAAATTCAAAATTCATTTATAAAAATTGTGTATTCATTCTTACATATTTAAACTTCAGTCAACTATAAATTACTCCCTATCAAGATGCTTTTTCTGTTCCTCAAAACAGTTTTTGAACTCATCATTTTTTATTCTTTTTAGTGTTTCTGCCCTTTTTTTGGTTTTGCCTCTTCTACATCATCAAAGAATCTCCCTTTGAGGAATTTTTTCATCTGGGGAAACAAAAAAGTGGCTCGGGGTGAGATCAGATAAATAGGGAGGATGGGGCATGGGGGTCGTGTTAGTTTTGGTCAAAAACTGCTAAACACTTAGCACAATGTGGGCAGGTGTGCTCATGAATCACCCATAATGAAATGGGCAAATGTGTTAAAAGAATCTCAAAAAAATAAAATAAAATAAACGAAGCCAAATACAGCCTCTCTCAACAATGCTAGCTGATACACTGATATCTATGGGCTCCTAGAACACTTGCCTAGTGGGGGGAAAATGATTTTGAGTTTTTTCAGAGGTTCCACTCATATATATATAACACATATATGTATATATTTCACCAAAGCAAATTATTGTTCTTGTCCAGCTGTCTATATTCTGTGAGACAGAGAACAGAGTATGCTGACAATTTTTGGTTATTGCCCTGGATTTCAGTCTGTCTGATGGAGAAATATTCTATGAGTTGTTAGCAACCATGTAGCAAGCAACTACTATGTGTAGAACATGTTGAATGATATTAGGGGATTAAGAAATTAAGAGCCCATGGAAAACCCTACTGATTCCTGCTGACAGTGATGCTGTGAAATTCAACTACTTTGAAACACTCTGGTCTCATATTCAACCACTCTCAAAGTTCTCCGCTATCCATATCTTATTTCTTTATAGATAACAACTATGTAGCAGTTATGGTTTAAAAGGACTTTACATGTGTGTAACCTTATTTAATTCTTATGAAACTATTGTGAAAAGTTTATTATTATTCTCATCTTACAGATGATAAAACTAAGCTTTACAAGTTTTTATGACTTTCCTAAGGTCACTTGGCTAGCAAGTAGCAGAGTTGAAATTGAAACACATGCTTTTTACCTCAAAATTCTAGGCTTTTTAAATATTGCCTTTTTAAATAAAAAAATTATTTTCCATATAGAATATTTCATTTTATCTATCACATTAAATAATATCATTTCTATGCTATTGAAATAAGTTAAATATCTAAAAACCAACAAACAAAAAACTTTGACTTGTGCATTTCATTACTCTGTTTTTCACTTTCCTCCCCCAGTCCTGTCAAATGAAGCTGAGGATGTGGTAGGAGAGAGATGGGGAGATCCATTTCACACTTTGTTTGCACTGCCTTCGGCATGTAGGGCCAGACAAACGAGAGGCAACCACAAATCCCCCCATTTGACCACTTGTCCAAAGGGGAGGTGAAAAGGTTTAGTGGGAAAAGTTTGACATTTTATCCCAAAACAAATATTAAAGATTATCTGTGGAATTAAATTATCCATATGTACACAGTCTAGGGAATTAACTCTATCTGAAATGGTGGATTATTGCAGAAATTGAAACTAAGCCCTTAAGGCACTCCTTTTACTTTGTTCTCTGTATTTTTAACTATGAGCTTTTAAATTATTTTGGCTATTTTGATGGCTGCTTTTCAGTATATTCTTACTCAGTGTGTATTTGTGCACTGCTTGAGCTGGTTTGAACAATTTTTAAAAAAGTATTCCCCTGATAGCCCCAGAAGCAGACAAGTATTACTTGAAGGGAAAAAGGAGATTTCTATTAGGTTTGAGAGTCACAAGTGAGCAGAAGAAATTTGAGAAGTATAAAATACTCCACAGACTGCAAATCCAAAACCAAAACATGACTAACAAGGTTTTGACAAAATAAAAAACCCACTGGTTTTTCTCATATCTTTTTGTAAGTGGTACTTTTAGTGACTTATTCTTTTGTGACTATATGTATGTAATACATATGCAAATTTTACTTGAAAAATTTTCAAATTATCCCAGATCTGAATAAGAATCAGAAAAATTAAGTAAAAATAAACAGAATCTGGCCCTTTTTGGAAGCTTAAGAAATTATTTTAGTGGTGGAAGTACATTAAGTGGTATATAAAAGCAATAACACCAGTTCACTCTGACTTATTACTTGTTGTAACTACTTGCTGGCATATTGCTAACAAATTTGATAAATTCGCTTCCTCTCCATGACTCTCTGAGCTGGGCGATAGGGCTCCCAAAGGAGATGAAACCCCAGAATAGGGAGAATGCATGAGGGATCTACTAGGAGAATGACTTTCCTGCCCTTGGTCCTGATTTTTTGGCCCAGCAGAAATGGCACATGTGAGGAGAAGCACGTTCAAGTTATTACCTAGAAATTTTACACATTTTAAATGTCACAGAAACTAAAAATAAATTGCCTTCACTTTTATTTAAACTTCATCTTAGTTTTCCATTGTGAAGCATTTTCAGCAATACTAGATTTCATTTGTAGTCTGAGCTAATTAAATGATCTGCAGAGATGGTATTTTCCATGCCTGTTTCTATTTTCACAGAACAGGAAGCTCTGCGTCAGGTAGCAGCACTTTCTGGTTTCCATACAAGACAAGGTAGAATAATATGGGTTCTGGACTATATTAGGTCCATCTCTTACCAGCTCCTTGGGTCTACTCAAGTAATGAGCAACTGAGACATACTGTTCTCTACACCCATTCTGAAATTGGGGTATACAATTCATATGTCAGTCAGTGATTAAGAGTGATGGCAGCATATTTTAGTCAAGTACTAATAAAATAATACCTTGTCTGAGCTTTATCTAATAATACCCAGGTTTGGTAGGAATCTAAGACTTATTGCAGATTCTTTCTCAGATTATGGCTCATTTTGTTGTTTATTCCTTTCTTCGACTGATGTTTTGGTGAGTACAGCAATGTTTCTTTTACTAAGAAATGGACCTCTGCTGGTAAGGTGGATTCTAATCATTATATAATTTTAGTTTGCATGAGAATTACCTCACATCACATTGGCCCCTACCTAGAAGGTTTTTTAAATTCAGAATGTCTGGTATATGGCCCAAGAATTTCCTTTTTAAATCAGATTCTCAGTTGATGCTGATGCTACTGGTCGGGAAAACACTTTGAAACCACTGCTCTAAGGTGTTGTCCATGTGCAGCTTAAATAACTACTTCTTTAGCTGGAAATAGGTTATTATTAGAAAAGAAACAAGTTTTAATGTATTACATGCTATTTTATTAATTGCATAAATTTTTCTGAGTGTGGTGGCTCACACCTATAATCCTAGCACATAGGGAAGCTGAGGCAAAAGGATGACCTGAGGCCAGGAGTTTGATACCAGCTTGGGCAATTTATCAAGACTCTGCCTCTACAAAAAAATTAAATTAAAAATAATTGCATAAATTCATTCTTGAAGGGATAGCGCAGTCTATAGAAGCCAATATTAAGAATATTTCATATATCCTCCAAGAAAGTGATATTTAAATTTACACTGAAGTCATTTCAGGGGATAAGTATTTTGCAGGGATTGCTGGATGTTGATAGATCACACAATAAAAACACACTGATAAACCGGGTTCAGCCTGTAATCCCACACTTTGGGAGGCTGAGGTGAGTGGATTTCCTGAGCCTGAGAGTTCAACACCCGCCTGGGCAACTTGGCAATCCCTCAGCCCTATAATAAACCAAAAAAAAAAAAAAAAATTAGCCGGGCCTTGTAGCACACGCCTGTAGTTCCAGCTACTTGGAAGGCTGAGGCGGAAGGATTGCCGGAGCCCAGCAGGTCGAGGCTGCAGTGGCCAGGAGCGGCCACTGTGCTCCAGTCTGCACTCTGACAGAGTGAGACTCCAACTCAAAAACAAAACAAAACAAAACACACACACTAATAAGGATGATAAGAGGCCATCTTCAAAACCTGTTGTACAATCTTATTGTTAACCATTTTAGGTTTTGTGGAAGAAGTTTGTACCAAAATATAAAAAGTAAAAAGGTAATAGTCCCTGGAATGATTTCAATTTCATGACTCTGTTAGAGTAGATTTTATTTTGTGGAATCAAGCCAAAAGGATAGTACTACTCCTAAAAGACTGAACTCATTCCCATGGAGTAGCCAATGTAGTGGGGAGTTTCCTTGGCTTGCTTAAATATTGCAATATGCACATAAAAGGAATGTGCTGGTAAATATTTTTGTCTCATATTTCATTGAGATGTTTTAATATGTATTATATTGTGTTCTTTTCAATTTAGTTATAGAGGTTATGTGAATTTTGCATTTATTTATTTATGCATCTCTGTGGTATGTGAGTGCTCAAGAAATATAATCATTAATATAGCTTAAAAACAATAAAACAGAGTTAATATAAGCAAGTTGTAAAATATGGTACAGCAAAATTGTTCCATATATGCTATTTGGAATATTTTGGGAGGAGAACAAAGGCTTCCATATTAGTTAGAAGGTTTTCTCCCTTACATATGAATACTATAACTAAATATTAATTTTTATTGCTATTTCCCATATAAAATATTTATACTATGCAGATTTTCATGTTCAAATATTTCTTTTTAAATTAATTTAATAAAATATTTGGTTTTTTTCTTTTAAAGCTCCTGATTGCCTCTTATAAAATGATGCAATGGGTAGAGGTCATTTCACCAGAGGTGAAGAACATAAAAAATAATTGTTGAGGGAAAAAAGAGCATTTTAACCCAATTTCAATTCCAGACTAACCAGAAATTGATGGTTAGCAGAAAAAGCTAAGGAAACAATGAACATGGTTTCATATTGTAGATAGAAAAGTAAAAATGTGAATTAACTTTCCAGTTTATTTATTTTGTTTATAAGGGATACTGTTCATAGAAACTATAATTCAAGAACCCTGAACATAAACATTTTCTATTTTTTAATAATAAAAATTGTGGTTCTGCAAGAAACAAAAGGCAACTGTTCAACCCTTTGACAACAAACCTCGCTTCTTTTAAGGGTACTTTGGATTTCTGATTTTTCAGAATGTCACTTTAAAAATTACTTAATTTAATATATAATATGAATTCTCAGTGGGACAATAGATTGCCAATTCCTTGAGAATAGGAATCATATATCAATCAGTGCTCTTGCTTTGCATTTAAAGAGTGTTTAACATGTCTTTGCTAATATTTTAGATGTATTTGGTTTATTCATTTATTTTTATTTATTTTAAAGATGTGGGGTACAATTCAGAATTAGATATACAAGTGGTCATTGTACAGTAAAGTTTGGGTCACTTTTTGATCCCCACTTCACCTGGTTTGAGATCAGGTATTCTTATTAATGTTATTTGCACTCCCTCTTCCTCTGTCAGTTTCCCATTATTGCCAATCCCTTTCTTACAGTGTTATGATAATTGTGAGGGTCTGCTTATGAGTGAGAACATGTGGTACTCTATAACATTCCATTGTGTAATATGTGTAATTGTGTATATGAGCAACTTTTTTTTATACAGTCCACTTTTGATGGGCAGCATGGTTGGTTCCATGTTTTTGCTATTGTGAATAATGCTGTAATAAACATGTGTGTGCAGATATCTTTTTTATAGAATAAATTTGAGTTTCTCTGGGTATATTCCCAGAAGGGAGATTGCTGGGATGTATAAAATGTTGATTTTTAGATCTTTTGGGAATTGTCAAACCGTTTTCCACAGAAGTTGTACTAGATTATACTCCCATCAACAGCATAGAGGTGTTTCCTTTTCCCTGCATCCTCTCCAGCACCTGTTGTTTTTTGAGTTATTGATGATGGCCATCCTGACTGGAGTTAGGTGGTATCTCAGTGTGGTTTTAATTTTATTTTAGCTGTATTTGGGGTAGGAAGACAACTGGGCAAACTCAGTGTTTCCTTCTTAGCTCTGCACTAGCCACTGCTTGACTTCTAGGGTGCACTTTCATGATGGGTAAAGTGAGGGGGAGAGAATAAATGGCCTCTAAAGTCCTTTCTACCATTAAAGACATATTCTGCATAATTGATTGTTATGCAAGGTCACAGCACCTTGAACAGAAATATTATACAAATTCAGAAAGTGTGAACTGCAATATGTTCTTTTTTGGTATGAAATTCTCTCATTCAGGTTTTTCTCTTCTGTGCTCGGTGTTCTTTCCCACTATACTCAAACTTCTAACTCAACAAAAACTCCCATCTCAGCTCCAATACTCCATGTGTTGAGTTTTTCCCAGCTCAGAACTCTTGGAAACACATTTCAATTCCTAGCCTTCTGCCAAACTGCCCCTCAATACCTCAGAGCTGGATGCACATGGCCATTCATGTTTTGACTCAGGCATTGTGGTGTTGAAGGTTGTTGGAGAAGAGTTACTTGATTTACAAAATGCTGCAAGCTTGTGGCAAAGACTCTCAAATGGGGCTGCAATACCAAATAGTCTTTTTACAAGTTGTTCTCCATCTTGCATGGCTATGCCACACCTCCATCACACAAAGCCATTTTTTTCCTCCATTATATCAGGTGATCTACCCTTCTCATTACAGATAAACCCAACAGGGACTTGCTCAATCAACTTCCCACTCTCCTACCAATAAATCATCCTATTTTATTTTCCCCTCTATCCCAGAGAATAGAAGCATCTTGCTTCCTAGACATTGTTTTCTTACTTGAAACCTATCATAAAACCCAGTGCAGTCTAGCTCTTGAATAACTCCTAAAGTATTCACCCAGCCTCTGTCTCTGCTCACACATTATTAGTGTGGACCATAAGGTTTCTCCCATTGACTATTGCTGTGGCTTAACTTTTCCTGTTGCTACCAGTATTCCCTTATGAAAGCAGTGAGGGTGTTGGTTCTAAAATCCCAATTGTTCATCTTAAAATAATTTAATTTCTCTCGTGTAGGAAATAAAGTCTTCAGGAGGAGAGATAGCACCCTCCAGGGAATGGCTTCCCTTACCTTTTATTCCAACTTTTATCCATTTAAAGATTTGCTATCACATACTCCCTGAGAAGAAATCAAACTGTTGCTCCATCTTGCAGTCCTCTGTCCTAGAGCATCTTCATGGAACTTTCTTATGTATCTTTTTTGCTAGATTTAGCATAAGAACACATTCTAGAATGTCCCATCTCCTGACCCTCCACGGGGTAATATGCCTCAGACTGTTTTAATTCTTAGTGCAGATCTCTGGTCTATTTGATCTTTGGATCCCCATCATATAATGCCTTTGATCTTTGGGCTCACAAAATTCTTGTGGACTGAATGAATAAAACGAAAAATGAACACATATTGTATATATCTATTTAATAATACTTTCAATCTGGCATCAGTAGCTAGTTTGCGTGACATAGCAGGAAGGACTTGTGCTCAGCAGATAGCCTCTAGCTGTTAGCACCTTCAGGGTCTGCTTCAGTTACAAAGAACCTTCATACCCAAGATGGGACTCTTCCCTAGACAACCTGTGATGCAAGACAGTTCTGATGGGCAGTGTTCACCACAAACCTCCCTGTTGAGATGGTAAAGGTTTTCCCAAGTTTGTCCTACAGCTAAGTTACTCTCATTACCAAATCCTGTTTCCTTCTTCTTCCTTTCTTTAATGGGCATTGTGTCCTAATAATCATCTTGCACACGAAAATATGTTTCATATCTGTGTCCAAAGAACCCCAACTGTGATAGAGATTGTCCCCTAAGTTAGTTGCTGCCTGCTTTCTCTCATGCCAAGCCCACCACTGATGCCACTGTCAGTATCTTCTAGGGATGAATCTCCTTCCAGTCCCCCAAGAAATAAAGCCTTTGCAAGAGAAGAATCCTCTGGGGTTCAGTGTTATGCTTGACACCTTGATTCCTCAAAGAAACTCTCCTCCCACATGCCCTGGAGGATAATCTTTTCAATATGCTCAGGCTATGGAAAACAAAAACTGGCAAAAGCAGTTTTCTGCAAGCAATTCCTGTTTTCTTCCTTGCTTGCAACTTTCCCTATTCAAGAAAGCCCAAGTCTGTTTAACAGCTTGGAAAGATTTAGTTTGGCACAAAGGAAAATATAGTGAGAACAAAGCATATATTGATAACTGAAGAAATGATCCTAGGGTTTTCAGCAGGGGAATATCAGTGGTATATTCAAGCTTTAGAAAGAGAATGATGGCAAGAGAATAGAGAGTAACTTAGAGGTTGGTGGGTTGAATGTGAGTGGAGACAATATGAGGCTAACGCATTACCCTAGGTGAGAGCTGGGGGAAGCCTGAACTTGAGAAGAGGCTATGGAGATAGAGAGTAGGAGACTGAATGTGAGAACAATTCAGTTAGGTGTGACTTATTTTGGAAGGAAAAGTGGAGGAGGGAGCCAATGACAACCAAAGATTCTATTTTTATCTAATGAAAAGATGATGATGCCATCAACAGAAATAGAGGCACAGAAACAGTGCTCTTACAAGGGGAAGAAAATGAGTTTAGTTGGGAAAGGGGAGAGTTTTAGTTGGCTGTGGGGAAACAATTGGATGGGTAGAGGCTAAAGTGGAGGTTCAGAAGTACCTGCTGAGGGAAATACTGCCAAATCTATGGATTTGCTTTCTTTAAAGAACTTTATTCAGTTGGGTGATGTGGGTAGGGATGGTCTTTGTGATCAGAAAGCTCCCACAGTTGGTACATAATATCTGTTGCTGTTCTCCTGATTCTACTTCTCTGTAGCTATAACTTGGATGTGGGCAGAATTCAAAAGCTGTCATAAGTTGGTTTTGAAAAATGAATAGTGAAGCAGATAGTATGTCTGAAAGCAAGACAACTATGTATTGGGTTAAGTTTAAGACTGAGAACTAACATTTTTTTAGCTCTTATAAGAAGAAAAACAAAGAAAAAAAGCCCCATAAATCTCCAAATAAAGAGAAGAGGCTCATTTCCTAACTCATCTTATTCTCTCAGAAGAAGAGAGAACTGATGAATATTCTATTTCATCATCATTTGGGATCCGATTAAGCTAGAAGAATAGGGTTCTGCAATCCTTTGACATCATTACATTAACAAAAAGAGAACGCTTTTGACCTCAAATGAAAAATCTCTTTCCTGTCATTTAAATATTAGCCATTAAAACTCTGCTTCCTGGAATCTGAAGTAAAAATTCGGAATCTTTTGGAAACAATTTTTATCCACAATATGTCTTCTTACAAAGACATAGCAGATATTAATATAATCATTCACACTTTTTTCATTTGAGATTTCTAATATTGCCCAGCTTTTATAATATAAAATTATTTTTTAAATGTTCCTGAAAAATTTGGGAGCTAATCATAATTATGAGAGGGATTCCCCCCCAAAAAATGAAATTATTTTTTGGAGGGTGGCCCCCTTGTTTACAGTCTTCTCCAGCTAGGGGAACCCACTGTCATCAGTGTACCAGCTAGCATTCTTGTGAGAGGCTGCATTCAACTTCAGTGAATTTTTTTTTTTGTTCTTCTCTAGAATCAATTCTTCTATGACTTTATCTCTGGTCTGTTTCCTTGCCTATGGGCTCCAATCATAGGAGTCCTGGAGTTCTCTGTTTTAGTCCTCTTTTCCAGCTTCTGTCTTCTAGAAAAATGCATCTACTCACATTTCAATTATCATCTCTAAGCAGAGGACTTCTAAGTAGCTATCTAGAGTTCTGAC
>CAUYQG010091036.1:0-10482 GCA_963574415.1 Tarsius wallacei | reverse complement strand
TTGTTCAGGCCACTCAGGCTGGGGTGCTCCATACGACAGTCCCAGCACACTCATTCAACCATGAGGTTAGCTGACTGCTGAATAGCATTTTACTGAACATCTACTACAGGCTAGACAGTCCAAGAAGTGCCCAGGTCTCTGTCGGGCACCTCTTGGAGATCTGCATCCCCACCTGAAGATTTGGTTTGGAGTCTACAGTTGTCTGAATGACTCCTCAGAGAGTGGCCCCACCAGAAGCTTCTGCACGCACCCCCTTTCCTAGAACGTTCTGACCCCTGACCCCTGGCTTCCTGGGTCTCTTGAACTGTAAAATAGGGATTGCCAGTCCCTGCAGTGCAGGAAGACAATGACAAGGGTAAGCGAGGAGAGCGCATATCCCGGCCGGACTGATTCCCTCCCGCACCATCACACAATCCGCATGACCCACATGCCGTGTCCTCCTCCTGCCACGCAGGCAGAGCCGTCGTGCCTCCATCTGTGGATTCCTGTTTCGCTGGTCAACACTATCAATCTTGAATTATTCACTTCCTGGGGGCAGGCTCATTTTCCAGACCAGGCCTCTCACAAAGCCTGGGGAGTGGGGTGTCCATTAAATCCATAGTGACGCTGACCCTGCGCCTGTGGCCTCGGCAGGGAGGATGGGACACCAGTGAGCCATGTGCTAAACAGGCCCTGTTCCGGGGAGTGCGTGACGTTCCGAATGCTTTTGCTTGCCTGGAAGAAGCTTTTCCATCTTAGAAATGCAAGCTGGCAAATCCGTAAAGGCAGAGAGTGGAACAGAGGCTGCTGGGGCTGGGAGGGGCGGGAACGGCTGTCTAGTGGGTGCAGAGTCCCTGTTGGGGATGATGAGACAGCTCTGGGTACAGAGAGCAGTGACAACGACACAGTGTTTGGAGCAGGCTCAGCTCCACGGAACAGAGCTCTCATAGTGACTCCAGTGATGAATATCACACGT
Source organism: Tarsius wallacei (assembly GCA_963574415.1). Classification (NCBI taxonomy): domain Eukaryota; kingdom Metazoa; phylum Chordata; class Mammalia; order Primates; family Tarsiidae; genus Tarsius; species Tarsius wallacei. The sequence goes on along the minus strand of CAUYQG010091036.1, from coordinate 9,527 downwards.
GTATGTTTCACCACAAGTAAAAACAAATCGGCCAGCCCGTTCGGCAGGAGAGGGCTCCCACGGCTACCAGTGCGTGGGTGTGCAGCCTAGGTAGGGGAGAAAAAGGGTGGCAGGCGGGCCCCGCACGGAGGGGCTGGACTACCCGAAGGTGCCTGACACTGTGCCTCCAGCACAGCCTGGCTGCAGGAGGAATGTGAAGGCCGTTGCTCAGGAAGCGAGTTCAAACCGAACTCTCCCTATTTCTCGGGGGCCTGGAGAGCTGCTTGAACCGGGTGTGGTGGAAAGCCACGCCGAGACGGCCGCACGGGACCCTGCCTGCTGGGGCTGGGTGCTGCCTTCACCTACCTTACCCAAACGTGCAAGTGCCCACTCAGAGAATCTTACAGGCCCGAATTTTTAATATGCCTCCACAGATGCCTGATATTTCCAGAAACAACAGCTCCGTGGCTCCCGCAGGCTGGGCTGGCCGGGTTGGAGCCACCGTGCTGACCGGCCTCTCCCGCCGCTGGGCGGGCAAGGGACACCACATTGTGGAGCGGGCTTGCTGGCAAGAAGCCCTGCCTCGTCCAGCGGGCAGCCAGCATGATAATGAGACAGTTTCTATGGAAATGAGCTTATAACTATTCATTTTCTCCCCATTCCCGACCCATCCACAAAGAGGTTTTCCAAAATGACCCCCATTTTCCTACCCCCAACATGTCCTCACGCCATCGCCCGACCCGCTAATCAGCTCGGGAGAAAGGAGAAGGAAGTGCTGTCCTTTGACAAGATGTGGGAAACCACCTCGATTTGCACTTTGTGTGGCTGTGACCAGCAAACAAAGAGCCCTCGCCGGCTCCGGGGCCAAGTTTCCAATAAACTTTCCCTGAGCACTTTCGAGCGCGTTTTGTGTGTGTTTTCTGGTGAGATCTGAGGCGCTCCTTCGCCGTCTTTTGAGAAGCTCTGAAAACCGTTCTGTTCCGCCGGAACATTCCACCTCGCCCCTTCCTGCCCGCCGCCCCTCACCTGTCAGCTGTGCCCTGCAAACCCTGTCTTTCTTGGAACAGGAAAAGACCAGGGAGGGGGCTGGAGGCAACAGAACGTTCACTCCCAGCTACCACCTCCAGGCTGGCTGGCGATGGGGAAAGAAGATTCTGGGCATCCGAGGAGGTGACCACATTCTCTGCATGTGCTCCCCTCTTTGGGGTCTCGGAATAGATGGGCAGCATAGTCAGGGGAATTGGGAAAGATAAAGGAACAAAAACCACAGATCCTGAGGGATCTTGCCTAAAAACAGCCCAGGGCTCAAACCCGTGCTCAGCCTGCTACAGGCTATGTGGCCCCAGACAAGGTGCTTAACCTCTCTGAACCTCGGTAAAACCCCATCTGGAAGTACAAGCGGGTATGGTGCCCCCCACTCTGGGAAGCTAGGACGAGTAAACGGGGAAATGCCTGTCATGATCTCAGCAGGGCGCCTGGAGCAAAGCCATCTTGGAACAAGGATCCCTGTCATGATCAGGGACTTACTGTCAGCCCGGGGTGGGGCTGCAGGACAGGGACCGAGAGGACCCTCCTGTGTCCCGAGGCCTCCCCCGGCATGCCATGCACAGCAGAGGTGGGTCCTGTCTGTTCTTTGGGTCCAGATGGCTCTCTGTCCCTCCCCTCATGTCACCCCAACCCTGGATGGGGCAGGGAGCATCCACTCCCCAAGGGTCACTGTCCTCATGTCCTCCACAGTGTCCCGAGAGGCACCCATGATGCCTGCTGAGTTCATAAGGAGGGAGGGAGGGAGAGAAAGACAGAGGGTGGCTGATGTGGTATCTTAGGCTGACCCTGCAGCCAGGGACCCTGGGCCTCGCCACACCCAGGGACCAAGAACACCAGGGTGTGGAGTCAGATGACCACGCCGGCCAGGCAAAGACTCTGCTTGCCAGTGGCACATCCTCCTTCCCTCCCCATTGCCTTCCCCGCCTGTCCAAATGACTCAGGGCGGGACTGCAGTCTCACCCGGGGGCTGGTCTCTGCAGGGCCCATCAAGCTCCGTGTGGCAAGCGTGAGACCTAGGGCTGCGGGAGCTTGGAAGCATCTGGCCGCCCACGCAGGGCCTCCGTGGACTTGTGCCTGCCACCGGGTGCATGAAGGCTCCAGCCTAGAGTGGCCAAGTTAGGAAATAAAATATGGAACACCAGATTAGTTCTGAATTTCAGATAAACCACAAATTGTTTTTGGTGTTAAGCATAGCCCATATGACATTTGGGATGTACTTATACTAAAAAAGTATTCGTGGTTCATCCGAAACTTAAATTTCATGTATTTTATCTGACAGGCTGAGTCCAGATACCCACCTCTCCCAAGCCCACCCTCATGGGGCAGATACCTCCCATGGTCCCTCTGAGCAGTACCAAGAGCCCCCACCAGCCCCTGGGCAAGTGTTTGACCTCACAGGAACCTCTCCCAGGACAGTGCCTAGCTCAAGGCCACCTGGACTCCAGCTCAAGCTTGTCCCCCAGCACACTTTCCCCATGGCATGTCATTATGGGCTGACTGTGTCCCTCCCAAACCCCCACCTTGAAGTCCTAAACCCCAGAACATCAGAACCTGACTATTGAGAGATTAGTCTTTACAGAGGTCATTAAGGGCAAATGAGGTCACGGGGAGGGGCTTAATCCGATGTGACTGGTGTGCTTATAAGGAGAGATGAGGACACAGACACGCACAGAGGGATGGCCACTTAAGGATGCAAGGAGGAGTTGGCGTCCACAGCCCAGGAGAGAGGCCTCAGAGGAACCAGCCTTGCTGACCCTTGATCTTGGACTCTCAGCATCCAGGCTGTGGGAACAAACCCACCTTAGCTCCCAGAGGATAGGAAAGGGCATTGCAGATTTCTTCTTACTGCCTTCCTGTGTGCCTCGGCCTCCCAATGTGTGCCCTGGGCCTCCAGCCTGAGTCTCCAGACAGGGGCTGCAGATCAGGGAGAAACTTTCTCTACTTTTTAGAGAAACATCTGACAAACCCTTACACTCATGGGATTGTCCCTTTCCTTTGCTCATAAAAGCTGGCCGAGCCCATTATGACCAGGTTGTAAAGTGGTAGTGCTCTCTCAGCGTTTAAAGACAAGTGCATTTTAAAATTCACAGAACTCAGCAAAAATACTGAAATACCAGTGATTTACGGACAGGCAAAAAACTATGTTTTTCAAAATTTTAGGTTAATTTTTATGTTTATTTTAAATTGCATTACGTTCAAGTGCTAAATGAAATTTTAAATACCTCTAATGTAAATAATAATAGCACATTTTCAACAGAAGACAAGTTTTAAAATTCAACTTAGGTCTGGTTCCCTCTTTGGGAAAATAAACCTCTTGAGGGCAAGGCCCGCATTTGGCTTGGCTGTTGGCATCTTTGCCGTAACTGTGGTATCTCTTGGGATGTCTGGAAGTTTGTTTATGGAAAACATGAACTGGGCAGATGAGATGAAGATGGTGACACACAGCAGTGTTTGCTGATTCAGAACCAGAAAGCTCAGCAGCCAAGCACAACCTCGCACCGGGATTCCACCTAGAAGAACGTGTATCGTGTGCATGTATGTGTATGTGTGTGTGTGTGTGTATGTGTGTATACACCTGCATGCACACACACACGAGACTGGAACTAAATGCCAAATGGCATCTCCGGGAGATAAAATGTGAGCTTTCTGTTTTCAAATACATTTCTGCATGTCCCAGAATGAGCAGTCACTATTTTTGTAAGTTTATACATTTTATGTGCCATATAGGTCATGACATACATCAGAAGAAAGGTTTAGGTGGAAACAACATGGAGTTCTCAGTGCAGGGCTGATGCACCCACCTCAGGGGCCGTGGCGACCCTGGCATCTCCATCAGAGGCTGCCAGCCCAGACGCTCTGCCAGGCCTCGGTATCCTCTCTGAAGCCATCCCAACTGGCGGCCAGCTTCAAGGCACCTGAATACAGCCTTCCTGGGGTATGCGCCCCAAGCCTCCCTGCCCAGTTGGAGTCAGTCCAGGAAGGTTTCAGGAGAAGGCTGTTCAATCCGTGCCATTCCGTCCACAGGACAGGCTGGTATGCCATGTCCCTCCATACTCTATGACCAGTGATTTCTCTCAATCTGCAGTCTCTCCCCTCTCCCATCTAGACTCCCTTTTTTGCCTACAAGGACCCTGACCTACCAAACAACTGAGTCTGTTTTCAGGGGCAACCAGCCTCCCCCCAGACAAAGGTTTGTTTTTTTTTTTTAAATGGGGTCACAGAAGGGCACGGAGCCTGGGGCTCCAGATCAAATGTCATAAATACAATCAATAACATAAATAAATGCAGTAAATGCTGTGTGGGGCACACTTGCACTAGGGGCACCGCTGCAGGTCTGAGATCCACATTCGCTGCATCCGTGGTTGCCATAGGCCCACTAAGACACGCCCCCACCCCCATCTGCTCCAGTCCAGCCTTTGCTGGATGAATCTTCTTTCCCAGTTCCTGCTTTGTGAACCCAGGAGCTGGGCCACGCAGGCACTAGAGCCAGTCCGGGGACCTCGGTCTGGGGCCCCGGGTGACCATGGCCAGCTCTGGCGGCATAGACCCCTCAGGCCTCCTACTCAGCCTGGCCTGGACTTGCCCAGACACTCACTGACTCGCACACGTACCACATGCAAACTCCATGGGCCCACGCCTCCCCACTCCCGACACTGGATGCCCACAGGCTGCCCAGAGTGACACCTATACCTGGGTCCCAGAAGCCACATGGTGCAGAGGCTCAGACAGATGCCAACTCTCTGCCTATCTCCCTGCACGCAAGCAGGTCTGATGCCTGAGCAGACTCCGGGGCCCTGCCTTGGCGCTGTGGCCACCGTGGAGCCTGGGTGGTGAGTCCCGCCTGGGAGCTGCAGGGCCCAGATTTTCTGAACAGGTCCAGCCCTGTCTGGTCTGCAGAAAATTTTGTTCTTTCTACTTTCCAGTGCCTGTCAGTTAAAAATACAGAGAGGGAGAGAGAGAGATCGATCCAAGTGCATAGCCCCTGCCTTCCCAGGAGGAGCGGCCACCAGCAAGCAAAGTCTCTCCAAACTAGAAAGACATTTTGGCCTTCCTTGTGGGGGTATTGATTTGGATTTGGGTGAGTTCTTCTTAATGATAGCCGTTGACTTAAATCGACCAGCCACATAAGCAGAAGCGATAGCTACTTTTTCTTTTGCAGAAAGGGGACTTGCTTCAGGAATCCTCTCTGATCACTTCTACCCATGAACCATTTCCCCCAAAGTCACCTAAAAGCAAACTGATCGCAATCAAAATTCAGAGGGGCCATCATCAAATGTGCCGCCCGAAAGGTCCTGCACCCCGGAGGGCCCCCACCAGCCGCATCTGTTGCTCAGGGCAGCCCGGGCCCCTCATTCTATCACGGCTCAAAGTAGGTTATCTGAATAAATGGGAGAGGAAATCAACGAGATATATTAGTGCGGTGGGACATTTGTCATCCCCTCTGTCTCGGCTTCCCCAGGAATATCGGTGATGAATTTGCAAATGGCCCTGGATTATGACAGAGCTGTTTTCTCTCTTCATTATTTATCCTTTCTCCGAGCACCTCGATTAGAGACCACGGTGACAAATGCATGAATAAAAGGCAAAGACAATATTTTAGCAATGTGTTGTAAATCTCCTTCTACGCATTATTAATTTAAAGAACTCCATTACCCCAAACAGCTCTGAGAGGAGGACGAGGGGGACGCGGATGCTGCCCGCACCTGAGGGTCAGGGCCAGGAAAGCCAGGCGGCTTCCTCCGAGTGGGGGCCGGGCTGGTCTCTCGCCAGATCCCCGAAGCCTTTCAGCCACCTAGATTTTAGTTAAATAAAAGACGAAACATTTGCTCCCCCAAATGCAAGCACATTTTGCAAAGTGGAAAACGGTGCAGCCGGAACTGATCTTGCTTCCGAAGGCGAGCCCGCGGAGCCGGGTGCGTGCAGGAAAAGTGAAGCCAGCTGGATGGTGCTGGTCTCCGAGCCAGTGCCCGGGAACAATGGGGTCCCTTTCTCCTCCCGAGAGAACTCACTGTGCAGATCTGTGGCGGGACCCGTCCCGGCAATCACAGGGCGCCAGTGCCGCGACCAAACCAAGATCCTCAGAGCCGAGGCTCATCCCAGCAGGCACCAGCGGCTGCAGCCAAGCCCTGCAGCCCAGGTTTGCTTCCCTCTCGTTCATTTTCTTTCTAAACCCTCCAAGAAAGGAGCTGCAGCCCCGGGTCCCACGGCCTGCCGCTGACTGAGCCAGTGCTGGACACCTCTGGAGAGGGACCTTCCCTGGGACATCCTTAGCGACAGCAGCCTCTTGCCAACTTGGGAGTCCCTGGAGAAGACCAGGAGGCCCTGAGAGGCTGGGGGGTGCCAGGCTGGCCCCCAGAGCTCAGACCCTGGGTGGAACCCACCCCAGAGTTTGCTGTGAGGTCCTAGGACCCACGGGCAGGCTCAGGGTCTGGGAAGGAGCAGAGTTTCTTTCTACCAGGGACGAGGGAGTCGATTCACACAAAACCTCCATTCACCCACATGAACTGAAGTCTTGTTTTTGGTGTTTTGCTTTGTCTTTTAAGACAGAATTTAAGTTCCTTTTCCTTTTCTTAGACTGATTACTCCCCTCTGTAGGAAGCAAAGCGATTTTTCTAGTGGTTTCCATACATGCTACCCCCACTCTTCACGGCTCCCCCACCTCGTACCCCTGGAATCCTGACGTGATGGTGGCCTGGGGGACAGCCGGGGTTGGTGCACATCTCACCCAGGAGCCAAGTTTTCCTCCACCTGGAGTGACACCAAGATCTCCCCGCCAATGTAAGGGATGCCCAGCGATCAGCATGAAGCTGGAATGGGTGTCCACGCTGGGGCTTTGAGAATACAGGAACCAGCTGGGGCCCAGGAGCAGAGGGGAAGGGGTCAGGAGGTTGGGGGATGCAGGATAGCGGGTTCTGGAGCCTCACAGGGCCTGTTGCCCACAGCTCCGTGCTGCAGGCAGGGACAGTCCTTGCCCGGGTCTGACATTACTTCTCATTTGGCACCTTTTCTCCCTGAAGTTTCCAGCCATTCCCATAGAACGTGCAAGGACACCACAGCAGCAGGCAGCTCTCTCTCCTCCTGTAACCGCCCACCTGGTAGGGACGCCTGAAAGCGTCCACCCCCCGTGCCCTGCTAGGGAGAGAAGTGCACCAGCCTGCAGTGACAGCCCCTATCCGTCCACTTAGGGACACTGCGGTGGATTGGCTGCAGATCCTAATGACATCCCAGACATAGCTCTGGCAAGTCCCACGACAGCCCAGTGCAGGCAGGAAACAGCAGCGGGACCCAGTGGGAGCCGGCGTCTCCAACATCAGAAACTCACAGACAATAGGGCTCAGGATCGGGAGAGCGCATGGGAAGGGGAAGAAATCCAGGGCTGGTTTCACTGCATTTCCCGTTCACCAGCCTAATTGCTTCAGAAGCTGTGGCTTTCTTCAATGCGGTGCTCGCAAAAGACTCCCCGGTAACGCGTGGAATCAAAAGTTGCCGGGCATGGATTCCACGCAGACATGCACATATTCATTTGAATTTCCTAAGACAAGTGCCGCATGTTATTAATATAATTGCCGGTTATAGAAACTGTATATTTACTGCACTTTCTATATGACTCCGCGATCTGTGCTTCTCAATGGTGGAGTTTAATATTCAGCTGGTGTTTACTTAGCGTATGACTGTTAATCAGTGTAGATTAAATGTGTACTTGAAACCCCCACTTAAAGCCCCACTCATTATTTTTTTATCCAAACAGGACTGCCTTTTCCAGAAGGGTGAATTGGGGCTCTCTGAGTCCCAAGAGCAGAGAAACTGTTGCCAGAATGAACGGGGCTCCAAAAACACACACAGCCATGCTCCTTGCTCCAATTTCTCTGCAGTGGCAGGCGGGCTGTTCCACATGAGCTGTACTCTGGCCAGCCTGGGGGGCCATGCCATCGAGTGAGGGCAAAGGGAGCTTCTCCTCCTGAGGGCCAGCTGCCCACTGGGTGGGTGACGGCTGCCCGTGCCGTCCAGCAGTACGTGGGCTGTGTGCCCAGTGCAGACGGCTGGACGGAGTACTGCACAGGCCACACAGTCTGGACTTGGCACAGGTGCACATACACATGCACACAGACACACACACAACACACATCATGCAGATATTCACACAACACACACATGCGCGCACCCAGCCCAGGACCCCAGGGGACTGCTGTGCCTCCATCCCCAGGCCCATACTCTCACCCAGACCCCTCCCAGCCCCAGCCCATCCTCAACCTCCTTGAGGCCCACAACCCACCTCTCCAGCACATTGGCCATGAACATGGAGCCGTGGAGGTAAGGCTGGCTGCAGATCTGGAAGGGGAACAGAGGCGGGGGGTGCACAGACCATGCGGGAGGCCCGGGGCAGGGTCACCCCTTCTCCCACTCAGAAAAAAGGAAGAGGAGATCTGGGCGCCGCTGGACCTGGAGCTGGGACCGGCTCCGGCCTGGTTGGCCATTGGCCTCAGACCCACTGGGCTGCCATTTCCTGGACACCAGCCCCGACGAGGATCCTTTAGAAATGGTCTCTGTTAGGATGATCTCCCAGGAGATCTGGACTCAGCCGGGGAAAGAAGGGGCATAGCAGGAAAAGGGGCACTGAGGAGGACAGGCCTGGGCCTCTGGGCAAAGCCCCTCCTGCCTGAGAATGGAGACTTCCTAAGGCCCAGGACGTGGCACTTGTGACTCTGAAGCCAAGGGCCTGCGATAGATTGAGTCTTTGCAGCCCTCCCAGGGGGGCTGGCCCAGCCATGCATCAGGAAGCAGGTGACAGTGGCACAGCATTGTCCTAGAGAGCTACTGGCCCTGCTCCTGGAGGCCTAGCGTAGCTCCCTGGAGGCATGTGCTCAGAGCCACAGGAGGCAGCACAGAGGGCTGGTACCACTCTAGAAAGGTTGTAACTCCTCTGAGCCTCTGTTTCTTTATTGGGAGGTGAGAACTAATTCATAGTGCCTGCTCAGAGTACTCATAAGCCAGAGTATAGCTAGTGCCTGGCAGGTTAAGGTACCCAGTACATGATGGATACATGATGGATGGATGTGAGTGGGTGGGTGGATAGATGAATGTATAAATAGGTGAGTAGGTGGATGGATGTGTGGAAAGGTGAATGTGTGGATGAATGGGTGGATGGATGGGTGGATGGGTGGGTGAATGGGTGAATAGATGGGTAAGTGGATGGATGGATAAGTTGATGGGTGGATGTGTGGATGAATGAATGGATTAATGGATGGATGGATGAGTGGATGGATGGATGGATGGATGGATGGATGGATAAAATGATGGAAAAAGGATGGATGGATAGATGGGTGAATGGGTGGATGGGCAGGTGGATGGATGGATGGATGGATGGGTGAGAGGGTGGATGGATGGATGGGAGGATAGATGGATGAATGGACTGATGGATGAGTAGGTGGGTGGATGGATGGGTGGATGAATGGATGGATTCAGTAAATGGGTATATGTCCCCTTGCTGGGCATGGGAGCCA
>CAUYQG010091027.1:0-18236 GCA_963574415.1 Tarsius wallacei | reverse complement strand
ATAGTACAGTGGCATGATCATGACAATCACAGCTCACAGCAGCATTAACTTCCTGAGCTCAGGTGATCCTTCTGCCTTAGCTTCCTGAGTAGCTGGGACTACAGGTGTGCAACACCATGCCCAGGTAATTTTTTGATATTTTGTAGGGACAAGGTTTTGCTATATTTCCCAGGTTGCTCTCAAACTCCTGAACTCAAGTAATCCGGCTGCCTCAGCCACCCAGAGTGCTGGGATTACAGACATGAGTCACTTCACCCTTCGGACACTTTTTATTATATAAGAAAACCAAAAGTTTAAAAAATTCAATTTAATTTTCTATTTTTTTCACAAATGTCAATTTTTCTCCATTTCTCCTCTGCTCAGACACTTTCATTTATTTCTTGTTTGAGAGTTTTGGTTGGAGCTCTCAGATAAACAGCCTCATCAAAGATGCTACAGTGACAAACCAGAGATAGGCTGTCATTTGTTTAAAGGAAAATAAACCTTGAGGATTCAGTGTATGGACTTCCATAAATACCAGACTTGATTTTGTGAGTAATGGGAATAGCATTTAATGTCACTGTTTGAGTCATTGAATGAATGTCTGTTGACTCATCAATGTTCCTCATTTAGAGAACCCTTTATGGTCATCCACTCCATAAGTTTATTACCATCGTGGGAAAATATTTGACCCAAATAACTCTTTGCTCCTCTATGACATGGATCATAATACTGTCACAGTGAGCTGTTCTCTTTTTCAACCACAGAGATATCCAGTCCAGTCTTTCCAAATACACATAAAACCCTGTTACTTCTTTTATAGACTACAATTTTGAGCCTGAATATCTTGTTTGCTTTTCCTCCTTTTGGGTTCCAGCTTTAGAAATAACTCCCCCACCTCCATATTGAACAGGGTGTTGGGTCCCAAAGATGGTCAGCCAAGAAAATTCAGAATGGTTATAATTCTAATAAAGAACTTCTCTAATTCTAAGAAGCTGTAAGGACGACTTGAGTGGATGGACTTATTTCTAGGTTCTCTGTAGTTGGATGATTCAAATGAAGACTCTTGATATCCTATCTCCTGCATATCCTTTTGCTATATTGACATAACACAATCCAGATTCAGCCATTTCTGAGAAACTTTAAGGCTAAATCTATCCTGGTGGCATACTTTTCTGGGTCTTAATAGATCTCATTTACCACTCCCTGAAAAAAGGAACTCAAAGTTTCCATACTATTTTTGGTGACCCCAACTGACCTTGGAATATTTCTAGTAGGATAATAAAGATATAAAGACTTAATCCTCCTAGGGAAGGTTCAGGATAAAGATAATATGCTAGCAAATAACATTTCTATAGATAGTCTGGCTGTGTCACTGAATGAACACTATTCCAAGACCAAAAGTTTATGTTTTGACTATAAGAATTCCATTAACTTTCAAAACCATGTGATCTAAAAAAGAATGAAATAGAAATGTATGGTGAGAGTGTTCTTCCAAATATTTCTTTGTGGGAAATATTCTGACATTAAATAAATTCAGTAGCTAAGGAATTCTGGAGAGAAACTAACTGATGCTTATAGTGTAGATTAGCTAAAGTTTCATGAGCATAAAACATTCATGAGTATACACAGATTTTACTTTAGATAGAATAAAAGAATAAAAACACCAAGAGTTTTAACAATTCCTTGAATAGAGTGTATCTAATGCAAGTTCGACTGCTCTTAGCTTGTACATCAAAATAAACAAGCATGAGATGCAGTGAAAGGAAGGTGATTTTATTCCAAAAGCCAGCAGATGGGGAAATGGCCAGGCTTATGCCTCAGAGAAGCCATTTCCAATTTGTAGGTTGAGTGCAAGTGTTTAAAAAGAGAAACTAGGCATGGAGAAATATGTGGGCGTAGCACAGGGTGAGTCTTGATGGCTTATCTTGGGTGGTGATCCCTCCAGAATTCTGGTTGGTATTATCTCCGCTGCAGTCAGGTTAAGGATCAACTCTTTTCTCATGAGTGCCTCCAAGTGAGAGGGTCCCACAGTAAGGCTGTTTTAAGATTAGCTCCTAGAATTTCTAAGCAAGCATACGGTCAAATAAGTGTGCAAGGGGCAAGGAATTGTCTGATAGATAAAAGGGAGGAAAGAAGTTTCTAAAACATGTTTCAAGGCTTAAAACTGTAAAATGCATTTTAAGGTTGAGATACCTGGTTACAACAGAAATTTTAAAAAAAACAGCAAAAGACTATATCAGTCAAAGCAGAAAAATCCAACTGAAGTAGACTATTTCTTACAAAAAATTTTTCGGAATCACAGAAATGATAAGTAAAAACAAAATAATTTTTTAAGCTTAGAATATTTTAAAATTTGATTACTGTAAGAAAGAATACAATCCTGGTTCTCTTAGTTTAACAAAAGAGGTATATGTTTGGGTCAGACAGAATTTACTTTTTTTCTATTAATACCCTGAAATGATATCTGAATATATAGTTAATTTGAGTGTTGTAAATGAATGAGACGAGGTAAAAGTCATTATATTCCTTTATGAAATAGAAGTAGAAACACTACAGAAGTTATTCCATCCCTAATCTTGTTACTGCACTGTAATGTAAAAAATAAATCTCTAAAAGCAGTTTAAGAAATATATACTATATAGAATGCAAATTTATTCAGTATAAGAGACTTCTGATAAACAATTTTTAAAGCAAACAAAACATTGTATGTTGCAATAATAAACATCTATCTGTAGATGCATTAGAGAATTATTCATGTGCTCAATTAAATATATAAAAACATATAACAACCATTTTATTATTTAAAAGATGAGCTATTATCAATATGCTAAGTAGATTACAAAGCACTTTTTTCCCTCTTAAATTCTAGAATGATGTTACTAACATCAGGCATGTTTTTGGATTGATATTTTATTTGTGACATTAAATTTTGTAGTGGTTTTTAATCATTTGTGATCAGTGTTATGCGTTTTTCATAATGGTTGTACAATCTTTTCCTTCGATGTTGAATATAATGTTTTCTTTTTAAAAATTACAGCAACTGTGTAAGTTTTGAACTCAAAATTATAGCATGATCATATTTCACTTAAATAATGGAGCTAGTTTGTCCCAAAATAACATTTAAAAATTTTTGTTAAATGAAAATTGAACCTTGAGGCATCCTACTTACTATCACTGAAGCAAGTTTTTTGTTTCTTTGTCTTCTTTAATCCCAAGCATGACAACATCAACTATTTTGACTTGTTGACTTGTATACTCACCTATACCAGTCAATATGGCTCTTGGTCCTCATTGCCTTTTCCCCCTCTTCTTTCCTTTCACTTCTGTGGCCACTAACCAAACATATTACTGCAGTAAGAAACCTAACCCTTGGAACCTTGCCCTCTTTGGTCTATTCCACACAGAATCATTAGCATAATTCACCTCAAACATGGTCATAATTCTTTTCCTCCTTTATGTAGGAACAGTCGGTAACTTTCTATGACCTGTTATATATACATTTTATCCTGAGTTAATATTCCCCCTTCCCCTAACCCTTTCTCTTTTAGCAACTTCATTTCCTCCTGCTCTGTGCACACTCACTGCTACTTCCAAGCCATCTGGTTGTTATTAGCACACGGGGTTTGCTTTTAACTACTTTCCTGCCTGCACAGATGCCATCCTTGAATTACTGGGAGCCCACTGCTTCGTCAGGCAGCCCATTCCATCGTTACTGATCCATTAAGAGATCCCTTCTCTTTACTATATAAATCACATAAAGCAACCATATAATTTTCCTTTGTGTGTATGTCAGTCTAATGAGATCGTTCTTGTTTGTTTTGCATATGTGTGCTATATCTACATTGGTGCTTTGTTTTAGCTATCGAGAAGGACCTTTGCTTTGGGCACTGCTACGTTTCCATGCCCAGATCTAACCTCCTACCCACCCCTCAGAACCACAACAGCATGAGCTCTTACTTTGGCATAGTACATGTTTAGTATGTGTTTGATGTCTACGTCGTTTTCTAAATATAAAGCTACTTATATGTGAAAGTATATTTGCTTAACTGTACTTATCAATCACTAATAAGATCTCTTAAATAAAATTTTCTTAAATAAATGACTCTGTGAATTTTGTTTGTAAAGATTGAATAAAAGCCCGATCATGTTCATACTCATGCCCTCACATAGTAAAATGCCTAAACATTTACCATTGCTTAACTAAGAAAACTGTACAAGTCATATATTTATTTAAAATTAATTAAGAAAAAATGTTACACATTATATCTCTATCCAGACTTAAAGTAGCTTGATTTTCTATATGTGCAATGCTCTATTATTTTCAAGATAAGAACAATTGGCATATTTAGTTCTACCTGTGCAATTTCCTATAATGCAGAAAAATCTTTAATAATTTTGTCTGCATTTTACAATGTGAATATGAGAAAATACTTTTACATTGTTAATCTGAAAATACAATTATAGTTTTCAAATGCTCTATGTAGCCTGAGCTTTTATTAGTATTTCTAAATTGTTAACATCCCTGAATGTACTTGCATTTTAAACTACTTGAAAAATTGTTTCTATGCCAATTTTAATTGAATCTCCTGTGACTATTTTAGTCATTGTAATCAGTGATAGCCTGTAATTACATTTCAATCAGAACCTTTAATGCTATGCAGCAATCTGAGAGTAGACACTTACAGATACGTTATGTCTATGTGGGTTTCCTCTGCCTCACCCAAGAGATACCATCATCAAATGTGATGGTTGACTATAGAGAGCAGAGGTTGCTTTCCCAAATAACGTGGAAAATATTGTCCAGGGGAAACTAGGGGTCATGATCTATTGAAAACTGATATAAAGATAAACATATGGTGATGAAAGAGAAACTTTTCACTAAAGCTGTTACTTCCCTCGTAATCAATAAACACGGACTTATCTGTAGCATGCCCGCTTGGGGTTAAGAGTGCACCTCCTGGTCATGCAACAGATTGAAACTGGGGGCAAGATTGGCTTGGGGTAAGGTGGGTGACATAAGTATGGAAAGACAGTGGTAAGGGCTCCTCTACAGCCCACAATATTCTATTGTGCTGTTTTGCAGGTCTTGAATTATCAGCGGTGAATTATTCTTTTTTCAGCTCTTATTATTACTAGATTTCTTTAAAGCCCACTTTTATGGCTGCCCATTAATCATCTATGCAATTTTAGAAGGTGAAATGCATGAGGCACAGCGCTAATTATGCATTCTATTATGTCTTTAGATATCTGGATGAAAGTCATGTTCCAACACTCAATCCCTTCCCTAAAACTCATTTCCACAAGTGATGATTTAATGATCTATTTACTTTAAAGGTTTGCCTTTGGGGACAAAGATTATCCTGGTTAGCTCCACTTGAAAGAATAGACTTTTATTTCATGGATTCTGTAAGCATTTAGAAAAATCATTGTGAGCTTTGAAAATACGTTTAATACAAAATGTGTTGAAACCCATGTTTTGGATATCCCTAGGTAGAAATGATCCCCTTTCTACCTATGTGGAGTATGAGAGTCAGAGTGTTCACTATTCTCAAATTCCATTGATTAAACACAGGAACATACCAGCTGTGGAAGCAGTATGTATGAGGGCAAATTGCTTTGTTTTTCAATTCTAAAATCACTATGTGTGAACAATAAAAGAATAATTGTAAAATAACACAATTCTAAAAGGTGATAATTGTGTGATAATTGCTCATCAATTTTCCCTGATCAATTTTGTTCTTCTACAATTCATAGCCAATCTGTCATATTATATATAATCAGCTAGCTAGGAATGCAGCCATTTGTCTTATGTAAACCTCTCAATTTGATTTCCCCGTTTTCTTTTACTCTGCAGGTTTAAAAAACATCATCCTTCAGTAATTACATCTGTGACTCCTAGGTCATGCACTTGATTATGAAAAGATATTTTCCTATGTTTCTAACAGCAGAGTGCAGTGTTTTGCAAGAAGTGCCTTTATGATTTGATATATATTCATCTCTGTTAGACTGTGTTTTTTGTACCCTTAGACAACAGTTCAATCAGAATGTGTGTAAAAACTCTGTCTCTATAAACTCTATGTTAATATTTTCTAAAATGTAAATAAAAAATACAACTTCAACTGTGTTCTGGATTTAGTGACAACAAAGGACAGCAGATTTCAGCTGCGGAAAGACTGCTCCTTCTAGATGTTGGTGTCTACCCCGGAGCCACATTTGCGGCAGAAGATTTCCTCATTCTGAGTCAGGAAGCCTTCACCCACCAAGGAGACAGAGCACTTCCTGCAGTTAAAGCATTCACTATGCCACTGACGGTCTTGAAAGCAGATAAACTTGACATCTCCGAGACCTGTAAAGGAATTGGAAAAGAAAAATAATCTATCTTTTCAAAGAATAGATTGAGTGTTCCATCAGGTATTCCTCTAGAAACTGAGGATATAGCCATAAGCAAGACAATGGAGAGGCACATCACCCAGAAAAGAATGGTACCCTTGATGCTGTCTCTATCTGGGAATGTCAGCCACAGTCAAGTTCTTCCTATGTCTCCTAATCAGATTCTGAGCCAATTTCTGCCATTATCTACAGAAGCAAGTAGAAGCTGGATGTACAAACGACATATTTTTGGAAACAGATAAGAATTGTTTAAGACAGATAAAGAGATATAGCATGGTGCAGTAGAAAGAGGGTATATAGGTTTCAAAGTCAGCAATATCTAAGCATGAATATATTTCTCCTTCCTTTCCTTTTTAAGTTTTCTTAGCTGCAAAGTGAAGACAAAATAAGATGAACGTACACTTCCTAGCCTATTATCTGATGTTTCGATGACATTTGGTTCTCTTCTCTTCTCTCATTTTTCCATGCCTAGTTTTACTTAGAATAAGTCCCATGGTCACATGGTTTGGGACACAAGTTCCAGAACGCCCAAATAAAGGATTGCATCCAAACGATCATGCAGCTGTCCTAATGTGATGACCTTATTACCTTTCCCCGAGATGACTTCAGCTTAGGATTGCGACAAAGATCTGTGAATCGGACCACTTTGGCCAGCGAAGCCACTAAGCCACTCGATTAAGTACTTCATCAGCCCGCACTTCTCTAACTTGGGCCTCACTTGAACCACACTATTTCTTTAAAAAGGAGCCGAACTTGAGTTTGCAGTGAGTCTCTGATCTACGTCTCCCTCGTGTGATTCCAGAGTGCAGTTCAAGAAATTAATTTTGAGAAATTATAGAAAAGAAGAAAAGGCCTAGAAATTGGGAAAAAGTTGAGATGCCACAGGCTTCAGCCTTTATTTATTTGATGTTTCTTCAGGTGATCTTAGTACTGTGGACTTCCTGTGATTTGCTTATCATCTATAGATTGAGGTTAACGTGGTTCATGTGCCGATTCACATGTAATTTCTAAATATTCCATTTGAAATACGGAAGCAAAAGGGTGAATAAGAATTTTATTTAAGATAAACTTTTCTTATGTATTATAATTAACTTTTGTTTCCAGCCTGAAATCCTTATTTGATGCCTTTGTATACAATTTAGTGATTTGTAGAGAAATTTGCATCAAATTCCTCTTTTTTACGTGATTAAACTTATGGCTTGCTTATCTATTAATATGATGCTATCGGATATCATTACTTTCTAGTAAATCAATGGTGTACCAATTAATTCCCTTAATGTTATACAAAATATTAATAAGCTGACTGCAAGAGTAATGTTCTATATCTACTAAACCATGTCCGTTCATAAAACTAATTATTACATGTCTAGAATTTTGATGTGCCTGAGTTTTTCTTGATTTTATTAGTAGAACCTGTACAAGTGCCAAAATGTAGAAGTAATTCTTCTAGAATTTTACGAAGAGGAAAAAAATGGAAGCATCTGGCAGCAGGATTTTAAAAAAGGACTGACCCAACATGTGAGATGTTTGTAAATTGTTCCAAATTTGAATATGCGTATTCCCTTAGGTTATTTGCAGTAAGAAAACCATCCAGGAAACAGGTTTTTGACATATGTTTTATTCGGTTTCACGGGTTTCTGACAAGTCAGCGGAATAAGAGCTAGTATTGTTGAGCGTTTGAATATGTGCCAATCTCTATCCCAAGCCCTCTAGGTGTGTTACCCTATATAGCCCTTCCCTTACCTTCATGAGTACATATTAGCATCATTTCCACTTTGCAGACTAAAACTGAGAAGCGGAGAAGTTTAACCACTTTCCCAAGGTCACCCAAGGAGTAAGTGACAGATCTGGGATTCTAGCGCAGTCTGTCTAGTTTTAGGGGCTCTGGTTTTTAACCTCACCGTTAGTCATTTGGGTCCCCAGAGAACTTTGAAGCTTATCTGGAGTTTAATTTTCTCATTTCCTTATTGAAGTCCTCTTTTTCTGATCCAGTTAAATAAAAGTGTTGTATAATAAATTGACCAAGATTGCAGATTCTGCTAAGATGATTCTGGATCTCCAGGTACTGTTGCATATCTGGAAGTTTAATTTTCTAACTAAAATTGGTAGAGAAGGTAGCTTGTCCTCTTGGCTATGGGAGTTACCAGATGCAGGACAGCAGGGTGGTGAAGAGCACCGGCTCTGGAGCCCAATATTCGAGGATTACTAATGCAATTCCTTGCAAGAGCCAGGGAAGTGACTTAGCTGACTGACACAGACAGGGTATGAGGAACAGAGAGGGCAAGCCCCATGCAAAGAGGTAGCCACTGTCTCCATATGACATTGGACCTGCTGGGAAATGTGGAGGCAGATTGCTCATCCATGGCAGGCTCTTCATTTACCTTTGGATGCAGAGATGAATTGCACATTAGTTGCTTCCAAACATGGTCAGGCCAAACAACCTGTCTACTGGCCAGATGTAGCCTGTGGGCCAATGTGAGATTCTGACAAACGTGGTGCCCCTGTATAGACCAACAGGAATATGCTGTTTGTCCAAGTGACTCCCTCCCTCCCTTTCCAAGTCAGTGAAAGCCTACCAAGCTGGGGTTTGCAGTGAAACGCTTTCCTGTGGTTGGAGGATGCATGAAGATCCAATTTTTATTTTGTTATATATTTGAAGATGAAGGCAGAGGATAGGGATAAAATAATCTTTAATTCTACACTATATTGAACTAAAAATGGAAATATTATCTAAGAAGACTAGAAATAGAGAGTAGAAATACAATTCTGTCACAATTCTGCCACATTATTAAGTGACTATAAGCTGCCAAAAAGGATAGCTGATGGATTTCTCGAGTGTCATGGTAGCATCAGTTTCTTTATTGCAGGATTAGGATTTTAGAAGCGTTCTTTGTTTTTTGTTTTACTTTGAAAATCTATTTAGCATGAATCAATTTATCATGATGCTATTTTCAAATCATGTCACATGTATTTTTTCTTCAGCAAAATGCTATCTTGTTTTCTTTCATGTACTCATAAACGCACTTCATAATTGCAAGCGAATAGAGAGAAAAGAGAATAACATAACTTTATGAAGCATCTCAAAATGAAGTTTCATTAATTCCTGACCTATGCTACTGTAATTATTACAGCTTCAGATGTTCGATACAATAGCTGTATTTAATTAAAACCTTTTCCCTCTTAAGGCTTCATGGCCCTATTTTGGAATTAAGCAGGATTCTGATTTACTAGAAGCTCTTTTTCCCACTCAAATCCTCAATGAAGCTCCAAGCAGGCCTCCTTATGAAGGTCTTCTCTGACCTCTCAGTCATCCTGCTCTCCTCCTTTCTTGAACTGCTACTTATACCTGAGCTTAGTATGTAATTACCCTCTACAGAATACAGTCACCTAAATTATACTCCGCACTGTCCCTGAAGGGTCTGTGCAATATGTATACTTACATATGGACATCCACTTGTGCTTCTCTCAAGAGAAAACATAAATGAAAGATTCTCATTTTTTTTTACTTCATTTCCTAAATTAACTAAATAGTATTTTGCATAGTCATAACTTCCTCATGGTATGATCATATTGAACTGAAGAACTTACCAGTAATGGGTTTGAAACAGCCTGCACATTTTTTGGCATAAAGATGGTTGTAGCAGTCCAAGCAGAATGGATAATCATCTCTGGACATAAACGTTTCTTCACAGAGCTCTTTCCTACAGCCACTACACAGAAAACACTCTTTATGCCAAAGCTGGTCACGAAATGTTATCCCACCTGAAGTTATCACCTGCCAAAAGATCACACACACACACACACACACACACACACACAAAAAGGCAATGACCATGGGAGCCATTACAATTCAGATCATTTCATGACTCTTTTATGTCTACAACTGGTGCTTTGGGCTCTCTACCATCTTGTGTTAGAATGTTCTTTTCCTTAAAAATTTCTGTTTTTTTAATCAGTGAGAAACCAAAGGCTATAAAGGATTAACTACAACTGAAATGAGAATTGTTCTAATTTTTCTCCTACAGTGAAACAGAAAAGAGGCAGAGTCATATTGGACCAGGAAGGTGGAAATAAAAAAGAAGGTCCTTGATTCATTTCCTCATATTTTTCTGACTTTTGTTATGTTGGCTTTAAAGATCTGACATTAATGCTATCTTTGATACTATGTTCTTATATCTATATATCTAACTTTCAAGGATGCTGAAAAGAAAAAAAATTTTTTTCCTGAAAGCTTTACACCAAGTTCAAGAATACCCAGCAGTAGCAACCCTGAATGAAATTGGTAAGCCACCATCATTTTCTAATATGACTAATATTTCTTAGGTGTTTTTCCAGTTCTTAGCATTGTGTTGAGGGATGACCTCTTCTGAATATTCTCAGTACTTCTACATGGTAGAGACTACTATGTTTCCCCTTGAAGGACTAACACTCTACTGCTGCCCAGGCTGGACTGCTGTGGCATGATCAGAAGAGCGCAGCTCATGGCAATCTCAGCCTCCCCAGCTCAGGCAATCCTTCCACTTCACCTTCCCGAGTAGCTGGGACTACAGATATGTGCCGCCACGCTCAGCTAATTTTTTGATTTTTTGTAGAGATGAGGTTTTGCTACGTTGCCCAGGCTGGTCTTGAACTCCTGGGCTCAAGCAATCTGCCCTTCTTGGCCTCCCAAGGTACTGGGATTACAGGCGTGAGCCACCGTGCCCTGCCTAGAGTCTTTAAGTTACCTGCTATGGCCACAGACTAGGATTCAAGCCTATATCGTTTAACTCCACAGCCTTTGTGTTTAACCATTAGTACAATCCTGAGACCAGGGTACCTTGCATGGATAAGCAGTTGATAAAACCTTGTTGAATAAATGAATAAACACCAAGAAAAAACACAACCTTTGGAAAGCAATTCCATTTAGCAGTGGGGTGCTGTGGGATTCAGAACTCAAATTAATGGCTATAATACACTGAGCATTAGGGTGTGATGTGACAAGGTTTTGTCAGAGATGTTAATTAGTTTTTTATAAGATAAAATATATATATTTTTCTAACCAAATTTAATCCGTGGATTATACTTTTTAAAATCTGAGAAATCTTTAGAATCATGTGGATACAATATTAGGCAATGCTGGCATTGCTGTAGAACCTGGAATGTGTTACATAAATGTCTTATAATGTCTAAAGCAATGGGCTACTGAGATGGTTCCTATAACCTTTGTACCAAATTCACTAAATAGTGAAAAAAACAGAGCTTATTTTAAACCATCTTTTGAGTTTGTTTGCAAACTCAAAAATGTTTGTGACATAAAGTCTTGAAATGATGGTTTTAAAGATATTTTTAATCTTATAAACATCTTAGAAGTTAAAGATATTTGCTATAAAAGTTATTTTTCCTAGTGGGAAAAAAGTATACTATTCTGAATAAGTAAATGGGAAGCATAATGGTGTGATGGAAGTAAAGCAATTTAAAATACCCCCTACTGACTTCAAATGCCTATAGCAGGCACAGCAGAATTCATGTTTCCTTTGATTTGTTTGGTCTAATAATTAACAGGCAATGCTTAAAAGATTTGAAACTTGGAAAAATGTATTCACAGCAAAATAAAACTTGATATATACACCAAAGACTGTTTAATTAGAAAGAAGAAATTCCAGAACATGAAAATTGTTTGCTTATGATAATTTTCCTTTTGAAGAGGTTGGAAAGTTAAGATGAAGTCTAATATCTAGACTTGTTTTTTGCCACTGACTGATCTCAGGGTTTAGAACAAGTTTCTTCTCTGGCAAAATGGAGGCAATAATGATTTTGTACTCAGTAGGTGACAAGATGAAGAATTGAAAAATACATTTATCTCTTTTTGACTCTTGAGGGGTTTGGATTATGAACACTTGTAGCTTGAGGTCACTTGCTTTTTAGTAGAAAATAAATTTTAGTGCAACAAAAAAAAATCTATGGAAAAAAGTTCTAAGGACCTGGTTTTCAAGTAGTTTTTGCTATTTTTAAGAAAAATATTTGGTTTTGGATTTGAGTTGAAAACATTTGCTTAGTTTGGATTATCTTGATTAAAAACATTTATATCCAGCTTTCCTTAAAGAATTTGTGGTTTTAAAAAATTACATAGAAAATAATCTGGCATGTCGTGATCTGTCTGCTACCCAATATAAATATTTTGTAAATTTTTGATGACTTCAAATCATATCCTAAATATAGTCACAGTCTTCCATAACCTGGGAAATGCCAGTACTTTGGCTCAGACAGTACTCAGCTCTAATATACTAAGAAGTTTCCTTCTTGAATTCTATAGCATTGAAAGAGACTATATTGTGTCCAGTAAATGAATTTAAGACAATTCTCACACGTTTCATTACTATTTTAGCTTAAGTCTTTAAGAAATGAAGCCTAAAATTGGCCATCTTAATTATCTTTCAAAACAGTGAGATAAAACTGTTCATTTTATTTCCAGCATGTTTTTAAATGCTATCATTCACTCGTAATTTTTTGGAGCTTTGTATGTCACAAAATCATAGGGTTTGACTGCTGCTTGTCAAGTCATTTTCCAAGTCTGTATTTCTGGAGGTCTACGGGTATAAGAGGATTTCATGTCATGTTATTACCAATTGCAATTCTTAGTCATTGTTATCATGTAATTTAATAATTATAACTTAGGATAGCATATTGATCCTTCCTTAAATGCATTACTGGTGTTGGTAATACACATAAAAATTACTGTATATTTGTGTGCCCATAGGTGTGCTTGAAAATGTTGAAAGTGGTAGTGTGACTTCCAGCTGTCCTGATGCGAATATACAAATGCTCTTAAGAGATCTGGCAAAGTAGCCCATAGTTCAAAAACATTTTGAAACAACTATCCTAATCCAATGTGTTTTCATGATTCAGATTTCTTGTCACTGTTTATAGTGTTATTTTAAACTTAAGATGCCTCACAGGTCAAGGATTTCTTCAAGAATATCCATATATATTTCACAGAATGTAGGCAGTCTTCATCAAGGTGTTAGACATAAGTTACTTTCTCACATAAATGTTTAGGGGATGAAAAGGAAGTGGATGAAGTTTACTTTTAAAAAATTACTTGTTTCATCTAAAGAAATGTATTTTGAATGGAAAATCAAATCAGAAGGCGCTATGTGATACTCTGGAACTGGAAGTGAAGAAATTTGCAGCTCCTAGTCTTCTTTCTGTCTTTATGTTTACTGAATTTCCCTCTTGATCTTGGCACTCTCCTGAGCCTACTAATCTACTCTTTGAAGATACAAGGGCTTCCAACCAAGAAGACACTTGTGTTGCTGAGAAAGAATGCAAGGAATTAAACATTCTGTTGAAATTGGTTCCCTTAGTCACTGGTGAAGCAAATCCATAATTCTCTGAAAGAGTTAATACTGAATTAAAAAATATTTCCTAAGAAACATTCTGTATTCAGAGAGACACGTGCCCTCTTCCAGAATATGCAGCATCTTGTATAAAAGCAGTGAATGAAACTGGAATATCAAATCACTTGGGTTGTTTGGAATATTAAATTCATGTTCTCAGTGGAATTCTGTGGTCAATTAAAGAAAAAAGATGGTCATCCTCATGACAGCTAAGTAGTTTTGGACATGCTGGAAGTAGAAACTAACATAGACATATAAATAGATAACATGATAGTATCAGTTCATTCCAAATCTATGGGTTAGATATAAAGCAGTGGTCTGAAAGATTTCATAAGCTTCATCCTCTTTAGAAAATTACCTTCTTACAAAAGTTGCAGTAATGAGCAAATACCTTCTCAAAACATGGCACACAATAATTGCCACTCTCTTTGGCGATCAAAGGCTTTGTTCCTATAGGTAGTCGGCAATACTCACACACAAAGCAGGTTTCATGCCAGTAGTTTCCCTTAAATTCCATTTTGCGGGAACCTGCACTCCAAAAGTAAAAACCTGTTAGTACAAGTCAGGCATAATTTTATTTCCTTTAAGAAAATATAGATAAAATTACTTAATACATTTTACAGATAAGGTGACAAATGAATTGTTCTTATAGAACAATACTATGTTGTCAATTTCAGAAGCAGTCCTCTGGGGGGAAAAGGGTTAATAGAGGTCAGTCATGATGATGGCAAATCACTCTTTCACTGTAAACTCCTTTGAGCCCTGCATGAACTACAATTTGGAGATGTGAAAGTACTTAGAGTGGAGACTCCAAATGGCTGCATGTGGTTTAGATAAATTGGGCCATAATAATCATTACAGGCATATTAGGAATGCCCGGGGCACAAGTGCTAAGATTTATGTTGTGCAGTTATGGCCTCCTAAAAATTTTTTGAATCCATAATAAGAAAATGAGAGAGCAAGAGCGAGAGAGAGAATGAATTATGTTCTTATCCACAAAGACTGAGAAGAGGATCAAAATATAGAGAATTGGTGCTAGCCAAATGATTTACATAAACCCTGTTGTTCCTAAGAGAGAATAACCATGACTGATCCTCAAACCAGTTTGTATGGCACTACAGAATGATAGTTGGCCTCAGCCTTCCATGAGTAGCCATTCTTTCTGATGCCATCGGCTATGCCTGTTTAATGCTGTGTTATTGGTATAAACTTTATCTTTTTTCTATGGCTCAGGGGTTGGTTCAAAATGTTTCTATGAAATAGGCTTTATGAAAATACAAGAACTCTGTAATTTACCCATTCAAGAATAATGAATGTGGAATACCTCGGTATAGAGGTGACCTACCTCAGAATAATAAGTGCTATCTACAATAAACCCACAGCCAACATATTACCAAATGGACAGAAAATGGAAACATTTCCCCTGCTAGCTGGAACAGCACAAGGCTGCCCACTCTCACCTCTCCTGTTCAACATAGTGTTGGAAGTCATAGCTAGAGCAATCAGACGAGAAGGAAATCAGGGTTATCCAAATAGGAAAAGAAGCTAAGCTGTCTCTGTTTGCAGAGATATGCTCCTAGACATGGAAAACCCCAGGGAATCTGTCAAAACCCTCCTTACACTGACAGAGGACTTCGGCAAAGTCTCGGGGTATAAAATCAATGGGCAAAAGACAGTCGCAATTTTACACAACAAAGAGGCAGAGAACCAAATAAAAAGTACAATCCTATTCACAATAGTCTCACAAGAAAACGAAATACCTTGGCATCTTCCTGACCAGAGAAGTGAAAGACCTTTACAACAAAAACTACAAAACACTGCTCAAAGAAATCAAAGAAGATACAAACAAATGGAAAAACATTCCATGCTCATGAATCGGAAGATTCGACATTGTTAGGATGTTTATCCTACCAAAAGCAATCTACAGATCCAATGCAGTACATCATCATTCTTCTCAGACATGGAAATGACAATACAGAAATTCATACAGAAACAACCACAATCCCATAAAGCCAAAACAATCCTCAGCAAAAGAAACAAAGTTGGTTCCATGTTTTTGCTATTGTGAGTAATGCTGCAATAAACATGCATGCGCTGGGATCTTTTTCACAGAGTGATTTGAGTTCCTCTGGGTATATTTCCAGAAGGGTGATTGTGGGATCATATGGAAAGTCGCTTTTTAGATCTTTTAGAAATCGTCACACTGTTTTCCATAGAGGCTGCACTAGTTTACACTCCCACCAACAGTGTAGAAGTGCTCCCTTTTCCCCACATCCTCTCCAGCATCTGTTGTTTTTTGAGTCATTGATGATGGCCATCCTGACTAGAGTTAGGTGGTATCTCAGTGTGGTTTTAATTTGCATTTCTTTGATGACTAGTAAAGCTAAGCATTTTTTTTTTCATGTACCTGTTGGCTGCTCGTGTCTTCTTTTGAGAAGTGTCTGTTCATATCTTTTACCCACTTTGTAATGGTACTGTTTGTTTTTTTATTTACGGCACGTTTATTGCAGCATTATTCACAAGAGCAAAAACATGAAAGCAACTGTGCTGCCGATTGCAAGAGGACTGGATAAAAAAATGTGGCACATATACACAATGGAATATTACACAGACATAAAGAAGCACAAAATTATGAACTTTGCAGCAACTTGGATGGACTTAGAGTCTATAATACTGAGTGGTCTCTCACAGAAACAAAGAACTGAGTATCACATGTTCTCCCTCATAAGCGGACCTTGAACACTTACCCCCCGTGAGAAACTCCCGGGGGGTGGGGGGCAGTGGGATTGGCAATAATGAAAATCTGCCAGGGGAAGGGGGTCATACCTCATACGTGCATAATGAACATTTGCATAACTAACCCTGAATTGTACCCCGTATCCTTAAAATATATTTAAAATTTTTTTTTAAAAAACAAAAAAAGAGACAAAATGGGAGGTCTGACACTCCCGAACTTTAAACTTTATTCTAAGACTACAATAATCAAAACACCCTGGTACTGGTATAAGAACAGGCATATAGAACAATAGAATAGGATAGAGATTAAGAAAGCAAAACCTCAATATCTCAACCAACTCATCTTTGAAAAAGCTTCCACCAACAACCACTGGGGAGAGGCGAACCTATTCAGTAAACGGTGCTGGGGAAACTTGCTGACCCTAGCGGAAGATTGAAACAGAACCCCTACCTGTCACCTTCCACAGCAATCAACTCTAAATGGATCAAAGACCTAAACATAAAACCTCAAACTATACGAGTCTTAGAAAATGCAGGAGACAGGCAGCCCCCTTGGGTCCTCTTCTACTGTGGGAGCTTTTTTGTCCTTTCAATAAATCCTGTTTTCTCATACACAAAAAAGAAAAAAATGCAGGAGATGCCCATACAGAAGTTGGAATATGTTACCAATTCCTTATCCAAACCCTGCATGCCCATGCTGTAAGAGATCATATAGACAAATGGGACCTCATCAAACTGAAAAGCTTCTGCAAAGCAAAAGAAGCCATCAAGAGAGCAGGGAGACAGCCCACAGAATGGGAAAAAAAATATCTACCAACTGTATGTCTGACAAAGGCCTAACATCCAGAATCTACAAGGAACTCAAATATGCTGAAAGGAAAAAAACAAACAGCCCTATTAAAAAGTGGGCAAAAGACATGAATAGACACTTCTCAAAAGAAGACATCCGAACAGCCAACAGACACATGAAAAAATGTTCAGCCTCACTAATCATCAGAGAAATGCAAATAACAACCACATTGAGAGACCACCTAACTCCAGTAAGAATGGCTATCATTAATAAGATAAAAAACAACAGAGGCTGGCGCGGATTCAGCAAAAAGGGAACACTTCTACACAGTTGGTGGGAAAGCAAACTAGTTCAATCATTTTGGTAAACAGTGTGGCGATTTCTGAAAGAACTAGAAATTTATCTTCACATGATCTAGCAACCCCCCTACTGGGAATATACCTGGAAGGACTCAAATCATTTTACAAAAAAAGATACGTGTGTATGCATGTTTATGCAGCATTATTTACAATAGCAAAAACACGGAACCAACCATGCTACCCATCAAAACTGGATTGGATTAAAAAAAGTGGTATAAGTACACGATGCAACGTTATGCTGCCATAAAGGACGACAAAATGATGGGCTTCAAAGCTACTTGGATGGATTTAGAGTTTATCATACTCAGTGATATATCACAGAAACAAGAGCAGAGTACCATATATTCTCACTCATAAGCGGACCTTGAACAATTACCCATAGTGAGAAACTCCCGGGGGGTGGGGGGCAGAGGGATTGGCAATAATGAAAATCTGCCAGGGAAGGGGGTCATACCTCATATGTGCATAATGAGCATTTGTATAACTAACCCTGAATTGTACCCCGTATCCTTAAAATATATTTAAATTTTTTTTTAAAAAACAAAAAAAGAGACAAAATGGGAGGTATGACACTCCCAAACTTTAAACTTTATTCTAAGACTA
>CAUYQG010091021.1:0-19316 GCA_963574415.1 Tarsius wallacei | reverse complement strand
TATGGAAGGTCAATTTCTAGTTCTTTCAGAAATCTCCAGACTGTTTTCCAGAGAGGTTGTACAAGTTTGCATTCCCACCAGCAGTGTAGAAGCGTTCCTTTTTCTCCACATCCTCGCCAGCATCTGTTGTTGTTTGTTTTATTAATGATGACCATTCTTACAGGGGTTAGGTTTTGTATTTCTCTGATGATGAGTGAGACTGAACACTTTTTCATGTGTCTGTTGGCTGCTCGTATATCTTCTTTTGAGAAGTGTCTATTCATGTCTTTTGCCCACTTTTTAAAGGGGCTGTTTGTCTTTTTTGTTTCTATACAAATTTTAGAATGAACTTATCTGTTTCAAAAAAAAATTGTTCACAACTATGCTTTGTAGTATTCAGTGTATAGGTTTAGTATATATATTATTAAATATATCCCTAAATATACATACCTTTCAATACTATTGCAAATGATATTGCTTTTATTTACATTTCTTTTTTTCACTTATTTTCTTTTTTTATTTTAAAGATGTGGGGCACAATTCAGGGTTAGGTGCATATGTGATCATCATACAGAAAAAATTTGGGCCTCCCTTTGGTCCCTACTTCACCTGGTTTGTAATCAGGTATCCTTATTGATGTTATGTGCCCCTCCCCCCCACCAGCAGTGTCCCATTACTGCCAATCCCTTTCTTATAGTATTATGATAAATGTTCAGAGGCTGCTGATAGTGAATACATGAGGTGCTCAGATCTTTGTTTCTGTGATAGATCACTGAGTATGATAGATTCTAAATCCATCCGAGTTGCTGCAAAGTTCATAATTTTGTTTTCCTTTATAACTGTGTAATATTACATCATGTATATGTACCACATTTTCTTTATCCAGTCCATTTTTGATGGGCAGAATTGTTTGTTCCATGTTTTTGCTATTGTGAATAATGCTGCAATAAACATGTGTGTGCAGGCATCTTTTTCATAGAAATCCCCCTTCTGGGAACATACGCATAGGAACTCAAACCATTCTACTAAAAAGATATTCAAATTTCTAATTGCCATTGTAAGTGCAGTTAATTCTCATTATACACTGTAGTTATGTTCTATAAAGTCTCCGCAAACATTGAATTAGCAAATCCTGAACCACTGCTCCTAGGAAAAATACAGAATAGGGTTCCCGAAAACCTCTGGTTATATTTTTATCAACTAATTAGTATAAAACCATGTTTTATGTGTATTTCTTTTTAAAGACACTTTATTTAATATATATTTCTGATTCATCAACACTGAGCTCACAGCCAATAACAGTTTAACTCATGCCTGAACAGAGCTTATTTGATACACATATTATATTTTCTAAGGTACATCGCAGACTTCTTGTATTTAAGAACACTAGACAGCACTTTGACACTATGATTGAGGGCTACTTTAAACAGCAAAATTATCAACAAAATGCAAAAACTGTGGCATTAAATAAACCACAAGAAGAACACTTGTTTACAGTATAAGAGCCGAAATAAGACAGACCATCATCTTGTTCAACCTCAGGAGAGAACAGGAGCAACAGGTGACTCAAACTTTTCACTGCTCTGTGCATGTCCACAAATAAGTGTGCGAGTGCTGTGAGTATAGATTTGGGGGTTACAAATATATTTTAGCAACAGGCAAATTCAAAAGTACAGAATCTCCAAAAAATGAGGATTGATTGCATACAGAAATAGATTCCGTTTTTCAAATTGTACACAATTGATATTGACTATATCCTGTGATCCTACTAAACTCACAAGTTTTAGTAGTTTTTTGGAGATAACAGGATTTTCCACATAGATGATTATGAAGTCTGTAAGGTCTTCTCTTCTCTTACTGATTTTCTGTATACTTCTCAATCAATTACTGAGAGAGGAATAGATTTCTATATCTCATTTCAGTCCTATCAGTTTTCATATCATGTATTTTGAATCTCAGCTATTATGCATATGGATATTTGGAATGTCCTCTTCATGAACTGGTAAACTTATCATTACCCTTAATACTACTACTTATTCTGAAATTTACCTTATCTGATATTAAAATAGTTACTCCAACTTTTTTTGTTCTTGAGTTGGAGTCTCACTCTGTTGCCCAGGCTGGAGTGCAGTGACATGCTCATGGCCACTGCAACCTTGATCTGCTGAGCTCAGGTGATCCTTCCATCTCAGCCTTCTAAGTAGCTGGAACTACAGGCACATACCACCATGCCCAGGCAATTTTTTATTTATTGTAGAGATGATGTCTCACCTAGTTGCCCAGGCTGGTCTCGAACCCACAGGCTCAGGCAATCCTCTCACCTCAGCCTCCCAAAGTGCTGGGATTATAGGTATGAGCCACTGTGCCCGGCTGAACACCCCAGCTTTCTTTAAAGTAATGCTTACATGTTATAATGTTATATCATTAGCTATTTTTAATTTGTCCATCTTTAGCATTAAAGATAATTGCTTATAGACAACATATATTTGGGACTTATTTTTTAATCTGATCTGACAATCTCTTCCTTTGAGTTGGGTTGTTTAGATCATTTATATTTAATGTAAATACTAATTTCATTGGTTCATATAGCTACTATCTTGTTATTTGTTTTCTATTTGCTCCATTTATTCTTTTTTCCTTTTTTCCCTTTTCCCACCTTCTTCTGGTGTAATTAAACATTTTTTATAGTTTTATTTTCTCTTCACCATGGTCTTATTAGATAAACCTCTTTGTTTTGTTTTGTTTTACTCTTGCTCTAGGATTTGTCAAGAGATAATGAGACCACCACTCAATACCTCAAATAAAAAGATAGTAGAAAGGAAGATCCTTTCTGATTAGACACAGTATTTCTCAGAGCAGAGTAGATGTCTGATTTCCTATTTGTTTTGGGGAAGTGTGGAGCTCAGGGACTGGCAGTCTTTGAAAGGAATATGAAATTTGACGTCATCTGTAGAAGTATGGTAACTCAGGTGAAACTATCATTGATTGGTTGGCACTCAGTGACATGTTTCTAGAAGTCCATCCTGGATTGACTGACTTACAGGTTGGCTTGCAAAAGCATGTTCACTGAGGTGAGTTGTTGATTGATTAGACAGGCATAAATCCAGTTCTGGTAGCTACTTATTACCATTGCTAAACTATTTTTCTAAGTTTGTAGAAACTATTTAAGACTCCTCAGATTTCAAACCTCCATAATTAATCACATCTACCTTCAAATAATATTATATCATTTAATGTATATCATAAGAATCTTAATAGTATACTTTTACTTCTCCCTTTCTATTATGTATTGTGGTGCTATGTCTATTTCTGTATAAATTATTAATACCCCAAAATTGTTCTTCTTTTTAAATAATCATCTTTTGAGAAATTTGTATAACCCTTTAAAAGAAAAATATCCTTAAAAGAAAAAGTTCTTTTATTTACTTATATATTTGTCATTTCTAGTTCTTTTCATTTCTTCACAAAGATTAATATTTCCATCTAGTATTATTTTCCTTCTACTTAAATTATTTTATTTTATTTTACTGTTTTATTTTTTTATTTGAGTCAGAGTCTCACTCTGTCACCCAGGCTGGAGTGCAGTGGCACACTCACAGCTCCTGCAGCCTCCACCTGCTAGGCTCAGGTGATCCTTCCATCCTAGCCTTCCAAATAGCTGGAACTACAGGTGTGTGCCATCAAACCTGGCTAATTTTTTTGATTTATTGTAGAGACGAGGTCTCACCAAGTTGCTCAGGCTGGTTTCAAACCCCTGGGCTTAGGTAACCCTCTTGCCTCCGTCTCCCAAAATGTTGGGATTACAGGCATGAGCCATTGCTCCTGGCCTAAATAATTGTATTTTAAATTTCTTGCAGTGTAGTCTCTTGGTGATGAAGTTGCTGTTTTTTGTCTCTATGAGAACTTTTTATTTTGGCCTATATTTTTTGAAAGATATTTTTGTTAGGTATACAATCCAAGGTTGACAGATTTTCTTCCCTTTTCATATTATAAAGATATTATTCCACTTCTTCTGATTTGCATTTTTTTAACAAGTAGGTTATCATTAACATCTTTGTGCTTCTGCATCTAATAAGCCTTTTATCTGTAGCTACTTTAAGATTTTGCTTCATCACTGAATTTCAACAGTGCCTGTGTGGTTTTTCTTTTGTTTTTCCCTTTGAGATACCCTGAACTTCTTGGATCTGTGGACTTACAGTGTTCATCATATTTGGAAAATTTTTGGCTGCTCCTTCTGTAAATATGTATCTATCCCTCCTTCTTGGGCTTCAATTATATGTACAATAAAACAATAGTGTTCTGTGAACCACTGATTTTCTTGTTCCTGACTTTTTTTTCTATAAGTTTCATTTTGGCACATTTATACTGTGATATCTTCACTGATCTTTTATTCTACAAATTTCTAATTACCCATTAATTCCATTTAGTTTACTTTTCATTTCTGATATTGTATTTTTTTATTTCTAGAAGTTAATTTGGGTCTTTTTTATCTTTCTTTTCTCTCATCATTTTAATGCTTTCCTCTCCTCTCAAAAATATGGAGATAGTTATTTTAATGTCTGTATTGAATAATTCCATAATCTCTGTTGTTTCTGAGTATGCACCTATTAATTTTTCTCCTGATTATGATCATGTTCTTCTGCTTCTCCAGATACCTGGTGATTTTTACTGAATGTGGAACTTTGGGAATTTTATGTTGTTGGGTGAGAGATTTGTCATGTTTCTTTTATTATTGCTAGGCTTTGTTCTGAGATACAGTTAAGCTACTTGAAACCAGTTTGATCATTTCAAATTTTTCTCTTTGTTAGTGTAACTGCTAAGCACCCTTTCATCTAAGGTTAATTTGGTCCCACAATTAAGGCTGTACCTTTCTGAGAATTCTACTTTAGGCCCTTTATATCAGGAGGTCATACTACCCTGGCTCATGAGAACACCAATTATTTTCAGGCCTATGCAATCTATCTACTCCTTTTCAGGATTATTTCCAAGAACTTAGGTAATTTTCTTACACACATAGGCAGATAATTTCTCAACCCAAAAACTCAAGTGTTCCCTTTGCAGATACCTGAAGACTTCTCTCTGTGCAGCTGCTCCTGTTTTTTGCCCTGTGAGTTCTAGCCATAGTCTGCCTAAACTCCAAACTCTGTCATTTTAACTCAGCCTGTTAATCTTGGTCTGAGTTCTCCTTCCCTGTTCTACACTCTGGAAACTCTCTCTAGGTAATAAACTGTTACAATTGTAGGGTTCACCTCATGTGTCTTCCTCATCTCGGGGATCACTGTTCTGTTCCACCTGTTGTCCATTGCCTGAAACCTACTGTTTCATCTATTTTGTCCAGTTTTATAGTTGTTTAAGGAAGGTGAGTGAATATGGTACTTGTTAATCCATCGTGGCCAGAAGTTCCCTGAAGGGTTCGCACACACATACACACACACACTAGAATATTACTCAACCTTTAAAAAAGAAGGAACCACTACAATAGCATGGATTAACCTGAAGGACATTATGCTAAGTGAAATAAGCCAAGGAAGAACAAATACTATGTGATACTACTTACATGAAGAATCTAAAGTAGTCAAACTCATAAAAACAAAGAGCAGAATGATGGTTACTGGGGGCTGGAGTGAGGGGGAAATGGGAAGGTATTAGTCCAAGGATACAAAGTTTCAGTTATACAAGATTAATAAATCCTAGAGATCTACAATACAGCATAGGGTCTACAGTGAATGATACTGTAATGGACGTTTAAAAATTTGCTAAGAGGGTATATTATGTCATGTTAAATGTTTTTGTCACAAAATAATAACAATAACAATAAATAAAGAATCCAAGAGGAAACCTTTTGAAGTGATGGATATGTTTATGGCATAGATTGTGGTCATGGGTTTCACAGGTGTATACTTATCTTCAAGCTCATTAAGTTATATACATTAAATGTACAGCTTTTTGTGTCACCATCATTCTGTAACCATCATTCTACTCTTTGTTTCTATGAGTTTGACTACTTTAGTTCCTCATGTAAGTGGTATCACATAGAATTTGTCCATCCTTGGTGTATTTCAGTTAGCATAATGTCCTGTGTGCCAGTCATACTTATATAATAATCATACACAATAAAGCGATTTTTTAAAAAGAAAATAACTTTTTTGAAGGTGGGTGTTTTTTGCTGGTTTAATAAACAACTAAGACCTAAGTTAATGTTTAATAATGTATGGCAGTTAAGTACATGGACATTAGAATTAGGCTGTCTCAATCTCTGTCCTACCACTTACAAGCTGTGTGGGACTGGTCTATGTTCTCATTCCCCTTTGCCTCTGCTTCCTCATCTGTAAAATGAACATCATAAACATACCTGTCATTAAGCTGTTGTGAACATTAAATGAGCTATATGTATGTAAAGAGTATATCCTTATCTATTACTGTGTAACAAACCTGCACAACAAAAATTGCTCAAAATTGGGTAGGTCACAATTTGGACTGGGCTTCCCTGGGATTTCTTCAACTGGTCTCAGTGCAGCCTTCTTCGGTATATACAGTCAGTTGCTGACCAGCTGGTTCATCCTGCTTCTGGAGTTCAATTCATTGTTGGCTCTGATAATGGGGGTAAGTGGACCATGTGTCTCTCGTCCTCCCACAGGATAGCTTGGGAACCCAAGCTGGTCAGGCATCAAAAAACAGCAACAGTGCAACTCCACTAGTCAAGAACTTTTGTTTTGTTTTGTTTTGTTTTTTTAGTTGGAGTCTCACTCTGTCGCCCAGACTAGAGTACAGTGGCTGCTCCCAGCCACTGCAGCCTTGACCTGCTGGGCTCCGGCGATCCTTTTGCCTCAGCCTTCCAAGTAGCTGGAACTACAGGCGTGCACTACCACACCCGGCTCATTTTTTGATTTATTGTAGAGATGAGTTCTCGCCAAGTTGCCCAGGCAGGTCTCGAACCCGCGGGCTCAGGCAATCCACTCACCTCAGCCTCCCACAGGGCGGGATTACAGGCTGAGCCACTGAGCGCAGCTCAGTCAAGCACTTTTCAAGTCTATGTCACATTTGCTATTTTCTCATGTACCAATACAGGTCACATGGCCTAGGGTCAGTGTAGGAGGGCACCGTCAGTGGTACAGACACAGTGAGGGGACAAATCAGTATTTCTAAAAACTACAATAGGCACTTAGCAAAAGAATAACTGTTTAATTGTTATTTTTTATTTATTTTATTGTACAGTAATTCTTTGTTTTATAAGTACAATAAGCATGTAGTTGTTATTTACAAATAATAGGTAGTAATAATAATTATGTAGCCAAGATGTGAGCTGTTAACTCTACCTCATCAGTGCCCTGATAATAACTAAAATAAATGTCTTTGTCCTGTTCCAACTGATCTTTTCACTCTGCTTCCCTGCAATTGTTACAACTTCAGGGGACATCTCTTGCCTCCAGTTCTATCATCACGTTCTGCTGCAAAATTCCTTCTCTCTGTACTCTTCAGTGAGAACAGTTGTATAAATCACCCAGATTGTTGGCAAGAAAAGAGCTACTTCTGGGCTGAGTGCTTTTTGAAAAAATCTTCCCTGCTACCCAGAAGTCATTTACATAGGTTAATTCCTGGGGGTTAAAATCCATGGCACCCCTTTTGCTGCAGCAGCTGTGGGAGAAACTGTCTTTTTGCAGCATCACAAAGGGATTACTGCTTAAGCATTTTATGCACACTTATATGCAGGCATTCCTGGCAACAGAAATACTGCTTATTGGTCCTTCACATTTAGGACTGAATAGTCCTCCCTCCCTGGATTTGTTACTCTCCCGACATCCAATGCCACATTTATTGCCCCAGTGAAGTATTGCCTGAACCTTCCTGGATCAAGCACTCATCTGCAAATCATTGCTCAATCATTCACTGGTCCTACATTCCCAAACCTGATTCAATCACAGATAGTGTGTGCATAGCCCACAAGTCTTTACAGAACCTCTATAACCTACAAGTCACCTACTTCTCTGTGGCAGGATGATTCATTGAGATATTAATTTTACCTTGTTCTTGCTGCAGTAGGAGAACACAAAGAATAAAAGGGAAATTTTCGTCCTCCCACCTCCCTTCCAAGAAGAATAATCATGTCCCTGTGATTAGTATCCCTTGCTTTGTGGGAATTATTGTAGTAGCTTATTTGTTTTTTAGAAGAGACTCTTGAAGGCAACCCCTTCCACCACCCCAATCTCATTCTATATCTTTATTTGGGAAGAATCTGGTACTTGACTAACAAGGAATTAATGGCCTGAACTCTGGGGTGGGGGTGGGGGTGTAGAGAGGTGGAAGGAGGGAGGGAAGGAGGAAGTGAGAGGCAGTGAGAAACAGGAAGAAGGAGAGGGAGAGGGAGAGGGAGAGGGGGAGGAGGAGAGGGAGAGGGAGAAAGCAGAAGGGGGGAGAGGGGGGAGAGAGAGAGAGAGAGAGAGGAGAGACAGAGAGAGATTCCTACAGAGTGGCAGGCTTTTGAAGAGGATGGGGAATATTGTTTTTTTCAGGCTGGACCCCCACTTCCATGCAGGGACCCAAAAGTGATAACATGGCAACACACGGATGCCCGATTCCATGGCCTTTGAAGTCATGGCCAAAATTGTATAAGGGACTGTTCAGATTCAAATGGACCAGGTAGGCTTGGACAATGACCATCTTAGCAGCAACCGTGATAGAATGAAGACCCAAGGACCTTTTTCCAACATTGTGTAAGCCATGGTGGGGAAATAGCCTTGTCCCCTTCCCCTGTCCCATATGCCTGCAATTAGGTTTCCTGGTAGCCCTAGTATGATGAAGCCTAAAAACAGGATATGTATTACTTTTCTCACATCCAAATCAACGGGATAAATTATACCAATATATTCATAAAAATACAATCTTCATCAAGTTCCTAGGAACTGGTCTTCTAAGCTGTTTTTCCATCCTTGTGCTTTTTTGGTTTCAAGCTAGTCACTAGAAACCCAGGGGTAACAGAAGATACACAGTAGTAGTAGCAGCCAGGAGTTGGTGGGAGTCTAACATATCAGTGCTAAAATCTCCTCTAGATCTGGTACACAATAGCTTACTGACTGGCACCCACAGGCCTGTTAGCAGGTGTGCGATAAAGAGGATTCAAATCCTACCATGGCCCAAAAAGCAATTACACGCAGAAATGTTGCTGCAGGACTTAACATTAAAAACTCTCCATCAGTTCTAGTTGGCTCTATCCACTAGTCCAAAGGCAATTTCCTCCCAAACTTTAAGCATTATAGATTCCCTCTTTCCTCTTGAACCTGAAAATCCAGCTGTGTTCTCTCGCCTCTGACATCAGCATTACTGGCTTGGATACAGCCAACCATCTGGTTGATGAGGCATGAGGCAGGATGAAATCCAGCTCACTGTTCCCTGCTGTTTCCACATGAATGTTACAAAACTCACTGGCATCAACATGGATGGTGAGCTGTGAATCAGACTTGCGAGGAATTCAAGTTAAATGACCCTGGGTCCTAATTTCTGATGACCACCATAGTCAGGTGGTCTTTCAAGAAGTTCACCAAATAATGTGAAATCTTCAGTACAGGGCACACTGTAGAGATCTAGACTATTGTGACAAAGAGTTAAGGTTTTTAGCTATTTTATTGCTTTAAGTATGAAATAGATCTAGTCATTTACTGTTTGAATTCACACTTCTGCTAAAGCTGCTTTTTATTTTTTCCTCCTTCTTTTCAACACTACATCTGTAAGTAGAAAAATCTCTACCCATCAGTACGAACCATTTTTCACCTCCCACCCCCAGTCACACTCCTCCAGCTTTTCTGTCATTTCTGACTTTGGAAGTTATAAAGGGAAAGGAGAGACAACAACAACAACAACAACAACAACAAACCAACCAAACAAACAAACAAAACCAGAAGGAGCAAGAGTAAGAAGGGCAGTATGAGTTTGCAGTCAGAGAACCTGGATTCCGGGTTTATACTGCTACTTGCTAAATGAGTCGTCTGCGTAACGTCATTTGAATTCTATGTTTCAGATTCCAAATCTAGAAAATAGAGAAAATAATAAATGGGTAAGGAGTGGTCTGTGTAAAAGAGAAAGCTCTTATATGTATTATTTATTAAAGGAAAATTGGGAAAAGAATTTTGAACCTCATATCACATCAAAAGTAGAGGCAATAAAATTAAATTTGCTAAAGAAAACTGTAGTTTCTCCTTCTCATTTTCCTCATGAGCACTGAAGTAGCGACTATACCTGTTTGGTTTGGTGCTTTCAATATGAAGATGAATTCTCTGAATTGGTTTTCCCAGGGAAAGCTTCTCTCTCTCTCTCTCTCTCTCCCCATCTCTCTCTCTCCACCCCCTCCCTCCCACCCACCCCCACTGCCCCCTCTTCTCTCTTTTTCTCTTCCCCTCTTTTCCTCTCCCCCCCTTTCTCCCCCGCTCTCTCTCTCTCCCTCTCCCTCTCTGCAGGGAATAGAAATTTAGGAAGCAATACCAGTTTCTCTACTCATTGACCTGACTGTGTCTAACCTGTGTTTCCTGAACAGTCTAGTTACCCATCATTAGTTCTCCTTTGAAAATAAAAAATATATATTTAAAAGGGCAATCCACAGTCTTGTTCGGTGTGACTATGCAAATCTATTTTATTCTTACTTTGTATTCAGGACACA
Source organism: Tarsius wallacei (assembly GCA_963574415.1). Taxonomy (NCBI): domain Eukaryota; kingdom Metazoa; phylum Chordata; class Mammalia; order Primates; family Tarsiidae; genus Tarsius; species Tarsius wallacei. The sequence continues at coordinate 8,689 of CAUYQG010091021.1, read as the reverse complement.
CGCACTCCTCCTCCTGTAGTATTTGCTGATATACTTTGCACTCCAGATGCTGCAATATTTAAATCAGTGATTCAGTACACAGACCACACGATGTGCCACTACACTCCAACAAGCAAGGTCTGTCTCTCCGTGGGGACAGAGGATCTAAGCATCTGTCATTCTTCTCCCGTCGCTTATAATTAACCACACACCCCTTTACACATATAAATATTTATGTGCAAAAATAAAACTCCCTGGTGCTTTAAGCCAATCTCTCTTCTCCTCAGTGAGCTTTAAAAGTTGCCAAAATGAATTTTTTTACTTAATTCAAGACTCTATAAGAAACTCTTTGGTGTGAAGAACTTATAACACATAATTATATTTCCAGAAAATAATTTAATTCTTCAGATTTCCAGAATGTAAGCTCCATGTGGAAGAGCTCTTTGCCTATTTCACTGATACATCCCAAGTGTTTAGACCAATCTTGAGGATGTTGTGTGAACTTAGTGAATATTTTTAAATGTTGAATGATTAAATGCACAGGAACATCAAGTACAAAACATGATTCTGTTGTTTAGGGTAAAGAATTCAAGACTCATATTTCTAGGCAAACAATGCAGGACCTGGAAATACTTTGATATTAAGTGAGGATAACTTGATATAAGTGAGAAATAATCATAAGATGTAAAGTTTACCCATTTGTTTACTTATTCACTCAACAAATTTCTATTAAACATTGCCAAGCATCATCACATTAGATCCTGAAGCAATTATAAAAATAAAAAATTGTTCTTACTCTGAAGGAACTCTTTGCTTGTGTGTGATTTTCAAAGGATGGTCCATGGAGCTCCTATCATTATTTGTTAGTTACACAGATTTCCAGTTCCCACTCCAAAATTACTGAATCAGAATCACTGAGGATGGTCCTAAGAATCTGCATTTTCAACTTGTTAGCAAGACAAAACTTATAAACACTAACTTTTGAGAAATTGGGGAACTCAAGTTATTTGACTGTTTCTCAGGAATTATGAGGTCTCTACTACCATTCATGGCTTACATTGCCATGTCCTAACATCCCTCAGTGAATGGGTATCATATAATAATGTTACAATCACATGGTCACTTTAGATTAATAGTGCAGTATCCTATTGATTGGCACCTACAAAACAGTCCTCTTTTAAACTAATCTTTACTGAAATGGGATATTTGAGATGACGAATTAAAAAGGCAAACAAATAGCACATACTTTTACTTTCAGAAACAGGCCTAAGTCAAATTTCCTCCATATTTTTCAATTTCCTTAACTTCTGCAAACAGTTCTTGAAACATGCTTCAGGCCTCATCAATTTCAAATATTCAAGTATATCCATTAACAACCTGTCCTGTCCAACACTAACTTCAGAATTGACTGACACCTGCACACCTTCTTGCAAAGACTAATTAGGTCCTCAGTGCCCAAGGTGTAGTCAGAATCAACTACCATCTGGTTCAGAATGGTATTGTCTAACATTCTGAAGGTTTAGCTTTAATTATGTGTTTGTGTAATTTAATACAACTTCCTATGGACTACTGACATAGCACATCTTTAAACAGCATTACTGATCCCCCTGTGGATTGTAAGATCCATTCCCCAGTTGTTCTTCCCCATTTGAATAGCTCCTTGGACTTGTCTTCAGCAGGGAGCGCCTTCTGCATCTTTCATTTCTCTAATGTCTTGTTCGTTTCCACTCTTTTATATTTACACATTGTTCAGCTCTGTAATTTCTTCTGGCTCATGAATCTTGTCCTGTATTGTTCTAGTTGCCTTTAATAATCATTCTCTCCATTTTAACATTCCTGGCAATCTTCCTCTAATTCACCAATTCATTTGAAATGATTTGTAAAAGTTTAATAATTATTTTTCTTGTCCTGTAACTCAGGCCCACCTTGTTTACTGTTTCACTAAGCAAAGAGTTAGTACAAATCGATTGCTTGATCACATAGTAATGTTGGTTATTATCTATATATTATGCTCTCACTTTCTGTAGAAATGGTATATTAAATTTAATGCCTAACAGAGAAATAAAAATTGCACTTTTGGGGGGAATTGCAAACATTAGTGATTGAGCTAGCTGCAAATGCCTCCTTAATATTTTGAAAAATAACAGATTAATAATGATTTGAGATAACACCATTTAAAGTCTTAACGTTAAATTGTGCATATTTGCTGTTAATCAAAACAATTTTTTTCAATTCAAAGTGATGGTACTTAATGTTCTGTTAATTATGCAAGGAGCTAATCAATTTGTCCTTAAATGGATGTTCAACTGATTAAGAGAGGCTAATCATCAGTTATGAAATCCATAAGGCACAGATGAGTCAGGTTTAAAATGTCTTTTTGCTAACTTGGGGCCAATAATTCTGTCTCCTTAAATTACCTCTTATTTCAGCTGGGAGAAGTTATTTTCTTTCCCTAAATATGTAAGTGCTATATTCTTACCTGTGGAAATTAAGGTCTAGTTTAACCTATAGTTTAGGAATCAAATCAAAAATGATGCTAAAGTGGATTTAATTTCTTATTTAATTTCTAAAGGACCATAACTAGGCAAAGGAATTATGATTCAGCATTAAGAATAGGTTGCTATGAATTAATTAAGTTTAGATGTTTAACTCTCCTCAATGCTATAATGAAGATTTAGGCACATTAATTGTTCAGTGTTCTAAAAAGATGATTTTATCTGAAATAAATAAGTATTCATTTGTTCAACAAATATTTATTAAGCATCTATATATTATACGTCAGGAACTGTGCTAGATACCAGAAACGTAAGGGCACATAGGTACAGTTCTTCAACTAAGAAACAAAAAGCATACCATGATGGATAATTAGATATATTTTTACCTATAAGAGTCACTAAAAAATAAACAAAACAAAAAGAAAGAGAAGCAGACTCAGATAGTAACATACTATGTTTATATATCAAAGATTAACAGATGGACAAAAGCTATTTCTGTCAGAAAAAAATGCACAGTTCAATGACTCTAAATTCAATGGACTGTCAGTCAGGATGCTTGGCCTCTAATTCTAGGTTGTAGCTATCACTAATCTCCTGTTTGACTTTGAAAGTATTTTAATCCTCTCTTTGTAATTCAACTTTCCCATCTGCAAAAGACCAATGAACTTTCTACTGTGCAGTAGAGGTCAAATTCAAATCATTTGGAGGAAAACCAGGACATCCTCAAGGGCTCTGTACTTGGAATTCAAATGCAAAATGCATTAGTCAATCAATCAATCAATTAGTCAGTAAGTACTTATTGATTATCTACTTAGTGCTCTCCAGGGTACCAGGCCCTGATGTGCACAGGAGAGGAAACAAAATGGTCACTTTCTTCTATTAGCTGCCACCCTTGTTGGGGAGAAAACAATCACTATGAAGTAACAACAAAGAACAAATGAAAAAATGAATGAATTAATATTTATTGGGTAACTATGCCAGACACAGTTATACTTTTTAGATTGTAGGGCTCTTTTACAGGTTATATTACTTAAGAGTGAGCACGTATATAGAATTAAAATCTAGGACATGTAATCTTTTCAGAGCTGTAGAAGGTTGGAGAGAAGTATCAGTTAGGCTACATTCAGGGTTGGCTGCATTGTAGTTAAAGGATTTCAGCCAAGATATTGAGCTATTATGGAGCAGGTAAAGTTGTATTCAAAGCAGCACATTCTAGAGAAAAGAGATCAGGGCCAGAGAAGGCAATAAGACTAAAAAGCAGACCATCGTGTATCTATAGGCATATGCTTATATAGGAACAGAGCTTATAGATGGATGGTGGGAAACCACAGTCGACTTTGAAAGCCCAATTAAAAATTTGCAGAACTGTCAGATTACAAGAAAGTGTGTAGGAAGATAGAAAATATTTGAAAAAAAAGGTAAGTTGAAATATCTAGAATAGGGAACTTATGTGGCAAAAGAAATTTAAGGGATATTGGTCTGATAGTGGCATATTGACTAGATTTTAGGGCACAGTAACTAGACCATCAGGATATTGGCTCTTCTGACCTCATATTTCTGATTTTCAGATATTGCTGTTATCATTTGTAGAATATGTATCACTTAGAGATTTTTTAGATCTGCTATTTGATTTACTGAACCTACAGTGACAGATGGCTTGATGCAATATAAAGTGCTAATCCTACTTATCCAACTTGAAAATTGTCATGTGAAGATTTTCTCAAAAACAGAACAGTTGTTTATATGTACAACCTTTATTTCTTCACTGTCTTCCTACCCACCTTTTGGTTAAGTGTTGAGGTAAAACAGGGTCAGCAAAATAATGCCATGAATCCTTTTTCTTTCTTAGGTTTCAAGGCACATTGAGTGCCTGGCAGAGATAAAATAGGGCCAGAAGTCCTGTAGGATCCTCAAAGCTTTTCCTAGGTTGAGAAGTTGGAGGTCAAAGACAGAAAGAAGCCAGATGAAAGCTGCCACAGCAACTTCCCTCTCTGCACACATGCTTAAGGGAGTTGGGAAGGAAAAAGGGAGAAGCAGTAAATGGGAGGAAGAAAAATGGAGATAAAGGAGGCTCTATAAGACTGCAATCTCTGCTCAGAACTCAGATGATTTTCAGGCTCCTTCTCCTTCCTCTTCTGTTTCTCTCCTTTCTAATTACCCTCATCCCACTTCCCCTCCCTTGCCAAAAACCGTTCTTTTTTATCCATACCCACTTCCTTTCTCCTTTCTCTCAAAGGAGAAAGGAAGAAAGTTCTTTTGATTGCACACAGAAGGGGCTGGCATCTGATTTTTTTATGGCGAGCACATTTTTCAAGTTTACTTCATTATGTAAACCAGATTCCCTTTTATAACCAGGACCATGGGGGGAATCTTGATTTCCAGGCCTGTCTGGAATTCTCATAAATGTCCCTTAATGCCATTTTTGTCCCTTTTCTTTTCCCAACCTTTTCTTCCTGGCTTTGCTCTTCTCACTGTCTTCTCCCATTTGTGGCAGAAAAACACACAGAACAAGGGAGAATATGGTGACTTTTCCAAAGAAATGTTGACTCTAATGGAGAAGACTCACTTTCTGGAAAAGGTGAACTGTGCAGGGAAACCCCCAAACAGAATACTCCCAGTTCCTCGCTGTTTTTGACCATGGCCAAAGGACTTCCCTTTCTCCTACACTTGTGAGACTGGAATTAGGTCACTTTAACCAAGGCACTGTTCATCCAAGAATCATCATACTACTACCCTCATGCTCCTTTCTTGCCTCTCACCGGAACCCAGTGGGAATGAAGCAACTCACCCCTACCAGAACATCATTGTCATCCAGGCATTGGTTTCTGGCCATTGAACACAGCACAGAAATGCTGAGATGTCCCTCTGTGTTGACAAATTAGAGAAACTCATCTAGAGTCTAACCAAACTTCTGAACTCTCTCTAGGTTCTATTTTTCTTTTTATTCCCCAAATCAGGCATACTTCTAGCATTTTAATCTTTATTTCTCTGTCTCTGTCTCTCTCTCTCTCTTTCACCCCTTTTCATTCTATTTTATAGCATTTTACAGCAACCAAGTCTTATTCTATTTAGTTTATCATATTTTCATCCATTTTAATTACATATAAAAATAACAGCAATGATGCTAAAGCCATAAAGTTTATGATTTGGAAATATTATATTTCAATTATGTAATAGTGCATAGGACATCTATACAGTGTATCAGACCTAATTATGATTACTATAGTTCCACAGTGTCATAACCCCACTCTCTGGTCAATTTTATAATAGAAAATGTTATTATAAGTATATAAACATAAATATTATTCAAGTTCACCCATTCAGAACTGGTCTTCAGATTACTCATCAGATTGAAAAGATAGGTTTTCAATTACAGAAGGAATCATTCTCCATTAACTAATCAATAATAATTTTCCATTAGCTAATCAATAAACTTTCCTTATTTCTTTTTATCTTTTTATTTTTTATTTTTGTTTTAAAGATGTGGGGTATAATTCAGGATTAGGTATACAGTTGGTCATTGTACAGGTAAAGTTTGGGCTTTCCTTTGGTCCCCACTTTGTCTGGTTTGAGATCAGATACACTTATTGATGAATTGTGCTCCCCCCACCCCACACAATTTCACACTACTGCCAATCTTTTTCTTATAGTATTATGATAATTTTTCAGGGCCCACTTATGAGTGAGAACATGTGATACTCAGAACCTTGTTTCTGTGATAGATCACCCAGTACTATAGATTCTAAGTCCATCCAAGTTGCTGCAAAGTTCATAATTCTGCCCTTCTTTATGGCTGTGTAACATTCCATCAGGTACATGTACCACATTTTTTATCCAGTCCATTTTTGATGGGCAGAATGTTTGGTTCCATGTTTTTGCTATTGTGAATAATGCTGCAATAAACATGCATGTGCAGGTATCTTTTTCATAGAGTGACTTGAGTTCCTCTGGGTATATTCTCAAAAGGGGAATTGCTGGGTCATATGGAAGGTCAATTTTTAGATCTTTTAGGAATCACCACACTGTTTTCCACAGAGATTGTACTAGTTTATATTATCACCAACAGTGTAGAAGTGTTCCCTTTTCCCCACATCCTCTCCAGTATCTGTTATTTTTTGAGTTATTTATGATGGCCATCCTGACTGAAGTTAGGTGGTATCTCAGTGTGGTTTTAATTTGCATTTCTTTGATGATTAGTGAGGTTGAGCATTTTTTAATTTATCAGTTGGCTGCTTGTATGACTTCTTTTGAGAAGTGTCTATTCATGTCTTTTGCCCACTTTTTAAAAATAGGGCTGTTTGGTTTTTTCTTTTTAGAACATCTGAGTTCCTTGTAGATTCTAGATGTAAGGCCTTTGGCAGATATACATTTGGCAATTTTTTTTCCCCCATTCTGTGGGCTGTCTCCCCACTCTCTTAATGGTTTGTTTTGCTTTGCAGAAGCCTCTCAGTTTGATGAGGTCCTTATCTATCTTGTCTCTTATGGCATGGACATTTAGGGCTTTGATCAGGAATTGGTTGCCAGTTCCAATTTCCATAAGGGTGTCTCCTGTATTTTCTAAGGTTCTTATAGTTTGAGGTTTTACATTTAGGTCTTTGATCCATTTAGCATTGATTTTTGTGTATGATGATGAGATAATGGTCTTGTTTTAATCTTCTACTTGTGGTCAGCCAGTTTTCCCAGTACCATTTACTGACTAAGTTCTTCTCTCCTCAGTGGTTGTTAGTGGAGGTTTTGTCGAAGATGAGTTGGTTGAGAAATTGAGGTTTTGCTTCCAGAATCTCTATTCTGTTCCATTGGTCTACATGCCTGTTCTAGTACTAGTAATAAACTTTCTTGTAAGAGCTGTGACATATATCTGAGTATTAAAACAGGAATGGGATGGAGAAAAGACATGAACATTTACTTTTTTCATATACTAGGCAAAGTACCAGACACTCACAAGTTTTCATCTTAACCTCACTGAGGTGACTGAAAAACAGGACAGGACACTTATGGCCAAGGTGTAATGGTTTTAAAACATACTGACTCTGTCCTACAAGTCTAACAAAGATATATTTTCATAGTTTCTTTTCTAATGCAGTAGCATATTTTACCTATTATATTATATAATTGTATTCCTTTTTAGCCGATTGAAAGTACATTTTTAAAATTAAAATACTTTTTGACTCTTCTTGTCTCTGAATGTTTCAGACACATGCTCCTACATCAGACACATTTTACACCTACATTAATCAAAGCATAGAGAAATGATTACTAAAGATGTGAGATTGATAACAATGTCTCTTTAGACATTTAGAGCACATGCTATATGCACAGAAGATAATATCCAACCCACATCCACTACCTGCCCTCCTCCCACTTCTCAATGAATCCCTACTAAAAGTTTTTGTTTATAAGCCAAAGAAGCCATCTCTCAAGATGAGAGAATTTGTTGAAATCCTCTTTACAACTAGACCTACTTTTGAGTGTTTATTGAGTAAACAAACAAAATGAATAATAAATCACAAATGGGGTTGTAAAAACTCTACCCAGAAGTTATCCTCCCTCTGAAAGCCATATTGCTTTCCAGTAGCAGTAATGGCCATTTACTTTTACAAAGTTCATTCACATTAATCCCAGTGTTGTTCTTGAAAGCTCATTCATTCTTCATTCAAGACATATTTAGTTGACATCTATTATGTACCAGACAAATTCACAGTACTGAGGACACAAGATTCCTCTTTTCCTGGAGCTTATATTCTAGAGCAACACATAATGGAAGCTTCTGGGATGATGGAAATGTCCTACATACTGTCCACTACAGTAGCCACTAGCCACCTATGACTATTGAGCACTAAAAACTGTGGTGATTGCAACTTGTAAACTGTATTTTTAAATTTTGTTTAATTTCAATTAATTTCAATTAATATTTAAGTAGCTACATGTGGCTAGTGGCTACCTTTTTGGATAGTGCCAGTGTGGTAAGAGCACAAGTATGTGGAGGTGTGTGTGTGTATTGAGGGGATAACAACAGACCCCATAAATACATGGGAGGGACCCAAAAAAAGCCCCAGAATTTATTTACTTAAAAATGTTAGCCGGGCTCGGTGGCTCAGCCTGTAATCCCGCGCCTTTGGGAGGCTGAGGTGAGTGGATTGCCTGAGCCCGTGGGTTCGAGACCCGCCTGGGCAAGTGAGACCTCATCTCTACAATAAATCAAAAAATCAGCTGGG
>CAUYQG010091019.1:0-10635 GCA_963574415.1 Tarsius wallacei | reverse complement strand
TGTGTCTTTTTTTGTTGTTGCCCGATTCGGTGTTGTTACCTTGAGTCGCCAGCAGGTGGTGCTATCTCACTGCTCCGGATTGCCGCCCTTTATGGTCTTTTGTCTCAGTTGCTCCGCCCCAAAATGGAGGGTGGGCTGAGCAAGAGTCGGCTCGCAGAACCAAAGAAAAACTGGAGATAAGATCCTGCCTCAGGCCCACGGCCTGGCTGGGTGTCACGTTGGCAGTGGAATCAGCAGCACTCTCAGCAGATCTTGCTTGGAGAAGCTTCAGAGTCTGAAGTTGTGGATCGCCTCCAGCACGGGAGGGGCGATCTGCAATGGCCGCTACTGAGGCGGCAGCCGCAGCGATAGCTGCTCTGTCCGCAGCTTCAGGCTGTCCAGACCGGCGTGATGTCTCAGCGGCAGTGACGGCCGAGTTCCACGTGAACAGTGGGCTGCCAACGATGGGATCCACAGCCCCCAGAGAGACAGCTAGAGGCCCTCCATGTTCTGCCCCACGGAGCGTCTCACAGACCAGGCTGTCCCGCCACCATCTTCTCTCTACCGGAATGCCGTTTTTATCATGCTTCTAATTGGGATTGTTTTGCCAGTCTTTTACTTGATCTATTTTAAAATACAAGCTACTGGTGAGCCCCCTAATAGCTTGAACACAACTGTCACCAATGGTTCGATGGCTATGGGTGCAAGTCCTGAGTAAGCCCCCAGATTAGTGATTCCAGTGCTAACCATCACTGCTTCAGACAGCCAGTTTAGTCAGACCACCCAGGCAGGGAACTAAACTCTTGTTTTCAAGGAATTAGCCCAGTTTTAGCAGTTGACTGTTGATATGCACCAGCTGTCATTGCCATATTCTAGGGGTGGTGCCTTTGTTTTCCTGGGACAGGTGGATGCATTTCAGAAGTCACCGAAGAGTTCTTGATCACACCAACCCTGGGGAATGGCCTTGCCTAACCCTAGGCCGCAGGATCCCAAACACCCATGCCCTCAGCCTTCTGTATTCAGAGACATGCAGCGAGAAAGCCATTTGCCTGTGACAGGTGACTATTTCGTGAAGACATTTAGTGGACTGGCCATGTCTTCACAGCAGCACTGTGTGGGCCCCCAAGTTGGACATGCTCGCGGGGAGAGGAATGGCCTTGGCCAAGGCACCTGCAGCGTGGGATCAGTGTGGGTCTCCTGGTTGTGGCAGTTTCCCCTGCTGTGGAAGGAGGACTGGCTCCAAGAAGCGGCATTCTATATCTCCCTGGCAAAGGTTGCTATGGAGTAGTCTTGGCATGTCACCTTGTTTTAGAGTATGACAAATTACATTTGTAACAGGCCCACTTCATATCTGCCTCCTCAGTTACCTTTTTGAGGCAATGCCATGTCTAGAATTGAAAAAGCCCTAACTCCAAACTGCTACACTATTGAGTAAATGGCAGTTCTAGTCCTTGTCCTTTTAGAGCACATAGTCTGACTCACAGGCACGTCTTAAGCCAAACACATGGGCCATTGCCCAGTTCTCAGGAATGGCTCTCTGAATTCTCCAAGTCAGTATTCTTAGAAAGATCAATTGCTGGTCAGTGTCTGGAGAGGAAGATGACCACTGATCAAAAAGTGGCCGAGATTCCACACTTGGGAGCATCTGAGGCTGTCGCCAGGCCAGTGTCCCAGAGAGCAGCTGAGCCCCCGTGTAAAGCTGAACCGGGAGTTCTCCCTGCTGCTTTCCTGACTCTAGTCTTGGAAACTCTAGAGCCCCAGTCCCAGAGTGCAGCTCTGTCCTTTCTCCATGGTGATATGGTGATACCCCTAGATGAATGCTATGTACAATGTAGCTCATGATAAAAGACCAAACACTTCATGGAGGGCTAGAGGTGACTAGCTGTGAAAGACTGTAGAAGGGGCCTATGGCTTGTCCCTCCCTGACAAGGCAATAGCAGTGCTGCCAGTGGGCTGGGGACAAGAGCCTGCTGCTGCCTGGGAGACTGTGGCATGGGGGAAAGGGGGCGCTGAGGTAGCTGGCAGCCCAGTCTCTGAGGTCATGGACCGGGAGGAAAACGTGCTGCTCAAATACTGGGCTTCACGACAGTCATGGCATTTGACATATCAGGTCTGGAGAGAAGTTTAAAAGATCTCACCTTGTAAGAGGGCAGGAGTGGGCAGAACAGTGCTTGAGCTAGGCTTCCAAGTTCCTTCTCCTCTCGGTTGTGTGAAAAAACAGTCTGCCCAGGGTTCAATTAGCACATTTAAATTATCTTCAAAATTATTTTCTTAGAGACCAAAATGATCTTCAGGATAAAAAGAACTTTTGAACTTTTGCTACAGGAAACGTTTTGACCAGTGAGTGCTTTTCCAGCCAAATGTTTATGTTTGATGTGCCATTGAGAGCCACAGCTCCCTCTAACATGTCACCATAACCTCACCAAGCAGGGCTAGAAATCCCATGGGAAAATCACTTTTGTCAGGCAAAGGATGAATGTCTGTATCCTTGACTTTTCTCTAATGGAATAAAATCATTTCTTCTATGAAGGAAAACTGATTCCCCCTTTTCAAATTTGGGGATTGATGATTCAGAACTCAAAGATGTGGGTGGGACGCTGCTGGAGAAGATGGAGGTGTGCATCTCAGGAGTGAGGCCGGAGCCTTCCGCTGTGCCTGGACTCGGCTGCCCAGGGCTTGTGTGTGCCCCAGGTGACACGCACAGGTGAAGGAAATAAGGTGGGAAGCAGCATACTCGGGCGGTGCGATCTGCATATATGCTTTACAGTTGTTTAATTAGGCATACATAAACACCACGAAGCTCATTTCCTCCATATTTTACTATATCTTCAATGTCTTTGGGGAGTTAATGTTTTAAATAAATCATTTTGCTACAGTCTTCAAAAAAAAATCGCCACAAATGATTATTACAACTAAAATTTAACAATATTTCCAGAATATCATGAAATATTCAGTGCTCAAGTTTCCTTCAGTGTCTTATATTAATTTTATACTACTTTTGATTTAAGATCCAAATAAGGTTGATACATGGCTGATGTTTATTTTAAGTCTCTTTTAATTTATAGGTTGTCCTCCAGCTCTTTCTTTTCCCTGCAATTTATATGTTAAGGAAATGTAGGTCATTTGTTTTCATGCCTAGGTCTATTGTCTCACACTAGATTTTCTTTTCTTTTTTTTTTTAACATTTTTTATTTTAAAATTGTGGGGTACAATTAAGGGTTAGGTATACAAATATGCATCATTCAGGCACCCTAGTTGATAAGGGGTGTCTCCCCGTCCCCAGACAGATATTGACTACCGTTAATCCCACCTCCTTTCCCCTCCTCCCCCCATAGTTTCCCACCACTGTCAATCCTTTTCTTATACTATTACAATAGATGTTCAAGGTCCACTATAGGAGTGAGAATATGTGATACTCAGATCTTTGTTTCTGTGAGAGATCACTCAGTATTATAGACTCTAGTTCCATTCAGGTTGCTGTGAAATTCATGATTTTGTTCTTTTTTATGGTTGCATAGTATTCCATCGTGTATATGTACCACATTTTTAAAATCCAGTCCTCTTTTGATGGACAGCATGGTTGGTTCCAGGTTCTTGCTATTGTGAACAATTCTGCAATAAACATACATTTGCAGGTATCTTTTTCATAGAGTGATTTGAGTTCTTCCCAGTCTATTTCCAGTAGGGGGATTGTGGGGTCACATGGGAGGTCAATATTTAGAGCTTTTAGGAATTGCCACATTGCTTTCCACAGAGGTTGCACTAGTTTACATTCCCACCAACGATGTAGAAGTGTTCCCTTTTCACCACACCCTCTCCAGCAACTGTTATTTTTTGAGTTATTGATAATTGCCATTCTGACTGGAGTTAGGTGGTATCTCAGTGTAGCTTTAATTTGCATCTCCTTGATGATTAGTGAGGTTGAACATTTCTTCATGTGTCTATTGGCTGCTCGTATGTCTTCTTTTGAGAAGTGTCTGTTCATGTCTTTTGCCCACTTTGTAATGGGGTTGTTTGATTTTTTCTTTTCAGTACCTTTGAGTTCCTTGTAGATCCAAGATGTTAGGCCTTTATCAGACCTGGAGTTGGCAAATACTTTTTCCCAGTCTCTCTTGATGGTTTCTTGGCTTTGCAGAAGCTTGTCAGTTTAAAGAGGTCCCACTTGTCTATCTTATCTCTTATGGCCCATGCGTTTCAGGTTTTGTTCAGGAATTGGATGCCAGTTCCAATTTCCATAAGGGTGTGTCCTGCATTTTCTAAGGTTCTTATGGTTTGAGGTTTTACATTTAGGTCTCTGATCACACTAGATTTTCACAGTGTAGATTTGCTAGTTGAATCCCCTTGGTGTCATTTACCATATTATTCTGTTTCCTGCTGTCATTTCCTATTCTAGGACCCTTCTTAGTCTCAAATAAAAAAATAGACTGACTCAACCACAAAAAGGTCATACTTAGCACTGAAAATCACTTTTAAAAAGACAAGAACAGGAATCACAGTGTGCCAGCACAGGTCATTTTCCTCCAGCAGGAGTCCTAATAGAAGTCCACAGGTTCGTCTTCTTTAGCCTCTGAAGAGGCAGCTCAAGGGCAAGAGAATGCAATCACATTGTAGGTGTTAGAGACCCTGCGTCTTAGAAAAACCAATGTATCTTCTAGCACGTCTATAGGCATAGGTTCTAAGGCTCAGCAAGGGATAAGCCTATTACAAGAGTTACTGCACTCAGAGAAGCCCATAGACATGGCTTTCCAGAAAGTATTTATGGTGTATTCATAGTCTTCTCAGTGCAGCTGAAGTTTAACCAATTAGGAGTCAGTTTTACCATAAGCAATATCCAGGTTTCAAGAAAATAGAGCTAAATCAAGTTTCAATTTTCCATAGGAAATGCTTTTGTTCATTCTTTAGTCTCAATTATACTTCCTATAAATTGATAGATCTATAGGCTTGACCAGATTTAGGTTTGCTATTTTGCCAAGGCTACTTAGTGATTTTATATATTTCTAATAGCACACACATACTGCTTGCTATGTCCCTTTTTTTAATGTTAGCTCCCATTGATTATTCTTAATTCACTAGGTCTGACAGAATATGATATTCTGATTCTATCATTCTTTTTCTGTTTATTAGTGGGAATACTACCATAAAGAAAAATTTTTCAGCAACTACTTGGTTACCCTGAGGTAACCTGAGTTAGAAAAAAGGCAAGATAAATGTCTGATTCTTCCCTTTATTTCCACTTATCATAATAATGAATTAATGTACTAGCATGCTTCAAAAGTAATAAATGAGGAAGCTGTTCAGAGGAAGTAAAGAAGAACAAAGGGGGATAAGAAGGCCTAAATGAAGAAAGTGTAAATGTAAGGGTAATAAGTGAATATATCCCCCAAAAGAGAGAAAAATAAAAGAGTCATATGGATTACTTTGCTAAATTCTGTGCAAATAAATTTTAAAACTTGGATGAGATAGATTACTGTTTAGAAAAATGAAGTTTAAACAAAATCAGAAAAAACAGTCCCCAAATAGCAATTGTCCCAAATAGCTTCACAGGGGAAATTCTACTAAATCCTTAAAAGACAGACAATGTTAATGGTATCACAAGTGTCCCAGAACATAAGAGAAAAAGAAAATTTCCAAATTATTTTTATTATTTGAGTATAATTTTGATATCCAAATCAGACAATGATAGCACAAAAGGAAAAGAAGTATAGACAGTTTCACTCATAAATATCAATGTCTAAATTCAAAAAAACAGCATTCAAAAACAGATGAAGCATAAAATTTTAAAAGTAATACATTTTGACCGTGCTAGTCAAGGTTTTTCAAAAGACAGAAGCAATAGGGTACCCTTGACATGCCACTGATACACAACACTCTGTATTATATGTTACCATTCAGGCAAAAAGGTAGAAAAATAAAAATATATATTAGTATCAACTTGAATCCTAACAAAAATATGCTGAATAAATAGGCAAGCAATTAATAACAGTGGTGCAGGTGGTGGTATGGATCTGAGCAGATAGGAAACAGGGTTTGATTTATTATGAAGCAGTAGCCCATGCAATTATGGAGGCTGAGATCTGCTGTCTGCAGGTTTGGAGACCCAGGAAACCCAGTGTTATAGTTCCGGTCCAAGCCCAAAGACCTGAGAACCATGGAAGCCAATGGTGTAAGTTCTGATTTGAGTCCAAAGTCCCAAGAACCAGGAGCACCTTTGTACAAGAGCGAGAGAAGATGGGTGACTTAGCTCAAGCAGAGAGAGATAATTAGCTAATTCACCCTTCTATTCAGAGCCCTCAATGGATTGGCTGATGCCCACCCACATTGATAAGAGTGATATTTACTCAGTCTACCAATTCAAATGCTAATCTCTTCTATAAACTCGCTCATAGGCGCTTCCAAAAATACTCTTTTACCGGCTATCTGGGCATCTCTTAGTGCAATCAAGCTGACACATAAAATTAACCATCACAATTACCTATTAAAACTAACATAAATGTATTTTAAAAAGAAAGAAAAAATGGGACAGATATGGGTAACTCAAAGGGACCCCTCCAATAATATGTTTTGAGGAATGCTTGCTAATTTGATTTGTTTTTATAAATTTTCAATTTTCATATTTTATGAAAAAGAGAAATAAAAATACATAAACTTTAACATCTGCATATAAAGGTCATCTAAAAGTACTTCCTTCACATGTGTTTAATCTTAGGGAAAAAAATCACATATGCTTCAGCTGAACTTGAACATTAAATATTCTGATGATTTTGAATAGAGCATCTATTTGCCTCATTTGTCTCAGTTCCAGTCAGACTACATGCTGCATAATGCATCAAAGTTATATTTATTTATAGCCTATTAGTCACACAAGCTCTTTGTGGAGATGCTGGAAGTACTTTTTTGAAAATTGGGAAATAGATTTTATGGTCTAATTTTTATCCCCTCTGTATGCCTATAACAGTGGGATATTCTAAGGTCATTTTCAACAATTTTCTCTATAATCAAGGCCCTGAATGCACTGGTTCTAAGAGCAGAGGCCAAATAGTTATATTTTACATTTTCAAAAATCCTGGCAGAAAGAGAATTTGAGCAGCTCCCAACTAGAGAACAGGACTGCCTGTTGTCGAATATACCATACATATTCTAATGGAGAGATAAATAAGGGCTATGAAATAGCTTAATAACCTTGAAAATTACTATAAATAAATCATATCAAGAAATAGGATCAAATCAAAGCAAATTATACAAATAATTGTTTAAGTAACTTCCCCAATTCTCCCAAATGTAGAATGGAGAGTAGTCCCAAATGTTTTAGAATGAGAGAGAATCACAGAACACTATAGATGGTGGGATTTATGGAAACCCAACCTTCCTAGATCCTTGCCTCCTGAATTCCAGGAGAGAGAAAAATCACACCTGAGCCTATTTGGTTCCAAAAAGATAGAATTCAAGGGAAATTTAGTGGTCTTGCTAAGGTCCAAGAGGGACAGAGGCCAGCAGAATATCTGCGTTAATCCCATCTATTACTTTTTTAAAGATTTGAGATATTGTAGTTTTCATCTTTTGAAGTTCCATTCAATTCTTTTTTATGTCTTCCACATTTTCCCTCATCATGTTTAGGGTTTTCTTAAAATTCTTGAGGATATGTAATAGCTATTTTAAAGACATTATCTATCTTCTTATTCAGTCATCTCTATTATTTCTGAGTCTGTGTCTATGGACTGATTTTTCTATTGGTTACTTGTCTCATGCTGCTTCTTTGAAAATCTAATAATTTTTAATTGGATACTAAACATGAAGCTCATGTTGTTGAGTACTGGATTTGGTGTATTTCTTTAAATAAAATTGTCTTTATTTGCAGATAACATGACCATATATAGAAAATATTAAAGAACTATAAAAAAAGCTAGAAGAGCTAATACATTTAGCAAAGCTACAAATACAAAGTCAATATAAAAATACCCAATTGCTCCAGATAATATTAGACACAGCTTATTTTGTATAATGGCTACAAACACAAATCATGTATAGAAATAATATTATTTAAATAGTCTTCATGTTGTTTGATTGAATGTATAATACACAAAATATACAGTTAATATTGTAAGTGAAAATTAAACTAAAAGATGCTCTCATTCAACATGAAATATTACAAACTAATTGTAAGTCAACTTTCAAGAAACATAGTTATTTGTAGAAATAATTATTTTCTTTCAAAAAGCAGAGAATAAAAATTAAGCAATTATTTACCAACATTCTTATATCTTTGACAAACATTTGTCTTTGAGAACAAAAACATATATTAAATTCTACTTTCTACACTAAAAATAATATATCAAAATCAATTGAGAAATATCTTTTGGCTTCCTAAAATTTGAATTTATTAATTCACTCAACCAATGTTTGTTGAATGTTATTATTAGGGTGTGGAAAAATAGATAAATCAGACATTGTTCTTGCCCTCAAGAAGTTTACAAAAAAAAGAACAGATGAAGTATAAAAGCAACCTTGGTATAGTATTCAAGATGTTGTCATCACATCTGCCCTACTCCTGTCTTTTTTATTTTTTTATTTTAAAGATGTGGGGTACAATTCAGGGTTAGGTATACAAATGTTCATTATGCAGGTACCCTTGTTGATGAGGTGTGTCCCCTCCTTCCCCAAGCAGATTCCCACTACTGCCAATCCCGCTTCCCCTCCCCCCTCCCGGCAGTTTCCCCCTACTGCCAATCCTTTTCTTATACTTTTATGATAATTGTTCAAGTTCCGCTTATGAGTGATAACATGTGATACTCAGTTCTTTGTTTCTGTGAAAGATCACTCAGTATAACAGACTCTAAGTCCATCCAGGTTGCTGTGAAGTTCCTGATTTTGTTCTTCTTCATGGTTGCGCAATATTCCACCGTGTATGTGTACCACATTTTTTAATCCAGTCCTCTTTTGATGGGCAGCATGGTTGGTCCCATGTTCTTGCTACTGTGAACAATGCTGCGATAAACATATGTGTACAGGTATCTTTTTTACAGAGTGAGTTGAGTTCTTCTGGGTATGTTCTCAGTAGGGGGATTGTGGAGTCATATGGAAGGTCAATTTTTAGATCTTTTAGGAATTGCCACACTGTTTTCCACAAAGACTGTACTAGTGTACACTCCCATCAGCAGTGTGGAAGTGTTCCCTTTTCACCGCATCCTCTCCAGCATCTGTTGTTTTTTGAGTTATTGATGATAGCAATCCTGACTGGAGTTAGGTGGTATTAGTGTGGTTTTAATTTGCATTTCTTTGATGATTAGTGAGGCTGAGCATTTTTTCATGTATCTGTTGGTTGCTAGTCTATCTTCTTTTGAGAACTGTCTATTCATATTTTTTACACACTTTGTAATGGGGCTGTTTGTTTTTTCCCTTTTCGGCACTTTGGAGTTCCTTGTAGACCCTAGATGTTAGGCCTTAGTCAGATATACAGTTGGCAAATATATTTTCCCAGTCTGTAAGCTGTCTTCCTGCTCTCTTGATGGTTTCTTTGGCTTTGCACAAGCTTTTCAGTTTGATGAGGTCCCACTTGTCTATTTTATCTCTTATGACATGGGTACTTGAGGTTTTGATCAGAAATTGGTTGCCAGTTCCAATTTTCATAAGGGTGTCTCCTGCATTTTCTAAGGTTCTTATAGTTTGAGGTTTTACATTTAGGTCTCTGATCCATTTAGAGTTGATTTTTGTGTATGGTGATAGGTAGGGATCTTGTTTTAATCTTCTGCATGTGGTCAGCCAGTTTTCCCACCACCATTTACTGAATAGGTTCGACTCTCTCCAATGGTTGTTGGTGGAGGCTTTGTCGAAGAAGAGTTGGTTGAGAAATTGAAGTTTTGCTTCTGGAATCTCTATCCTGTTCCATTGATCTATATGCCTGTTCTTGTACCAGTACCAGGCTGTTTTGATTATTGTAGCTTTATAATAGTTTAAAGTCTGGGAGTGTGATACCACCTGCTTTGTTTTTTGTTTTTACTGAGGATTGTTTTGGCGATCTGTGGTCGTTTATGTTTCCATATGAATTCCTGTATTGTCATTTCCAGGTCTGAAAAGAATGCTGCTGGTAATTTAATGGGTATTGCATTATATCTGTAGATTGCCTTGTGTAGGATGGACATCTTAACAATGTTGATTCTTCCAATCCATGAACATGGAATATTTTTCCATTTGTTTTTGTCATCTTTGATTTCTTTGAGCAGTGTTTTGTAGTTTTCATTGTAAAGGTCTTTCACGTCTCTAGTTAGGAGGATGCCAAGGTATTTGATTTTTTTCTGGCTATTGTTAATGGGATTGTGCTTTTTATTTGGGTTTCTATTTGTTTATTGTTGGTGTATAGAAATGTGACTGTCTTTTGCACGTTGATTTTATACCTTGAGACTTTGCCAAAGTTCTTTATCAGTGCAAGGAGGTTTTTGACAGATTCTCTTGGGTTTTCGAGGTATAGAATCATATTGTCTGCAAAGAGGGATAACTTGACTTCCTCTTTTCCTATTTGGTTACCACTGATCTCCTCTTGTCTGATTGCTCTTGCTAGGTCTTCCAAAACTAACTCCTGTCTTTTACAGGTAATTTTTCCTCACTCATTTCCCACTTTAGCCTCAAATATGGCAAAAAGAAAGCAAATAGACAGAACTGGGT
>CAUYQG010091018.1:0-16193 GCA_963574415.1 Tarsius wallacei | reverse complement strand
TTCCCCGGCAGATTCCCATTACTGCCAATTCCGCCTTCACCCCCAGCAATCTCCCACTACTGCCAATCCTTTTATTATATTATTACAATAATTGTTCAAGGTCAGCTTATGAGTAAGAATATGTGATAGTTCTTTTTTTCTGTGATAGATCACTCAGTATTATAGATTCTAAGTCCATCCAAGTTGCTGTGAGGGTCATAATTTCTAAAAATTAGAAATGTGTTTTTAAGAGTGTAAACTAAGATAAACTTATTTTAGAAATCACATTCCAATTTATATATCAAAATCCAAATACATTAGATTTGCATGCAGCCAATCCTGTTGGCAACATGATTTATGCCCCTTTTCTGAGAACAAAGGGCCATCCACAGATATATATTTAGTTCCAGCTTTCAATTATAGTTAGTGGCAAAGAAGTAAAACATTGAAATTTTGTTTAAATAAATATGTTAAATTTTATACTGTATGTGTGAAACCACATGAAATCTGCAAATGAAATGATTAAGCACATTATTTTACATATATTGCATCACGTGTATATGTATGTTTAGGTAGATAAAATAAGTTGCACTAAGCAGTTAGAATCATTTGAGTTTATGTCTGCATTTTATGCTTGATGAAAAATAGAGACACACATTTGTTTGATATAGGATTTGTTTAAAACATCTGCAGTATTCCTGAACTTTTTCTTCTCCCTCCTTTTCCCATCATATCTACTAGTCATTGAACCGAGAATTCCTGATCTTTTTCAAAGTATGTCTGCTGACCATGTTCTTTCTGGGAAAAAAAAATAACAGCGGCAAAATAGGAAATATAGATTCCCATGAATCACCTCAGATACCTTCAGTTGGACAGGCATATAGCCACATATCATGGTTTACAAACACTAACTGCAAGGAGATCTATAGGAATTAACTTGAATTTCCAACATAGAAAACCAAATGATAGTGTCTAAATTTTTAGCATTAAATTTTGAAGAAAATAATAATTATAAACTGCTGAATCATATATCTTTAAATTTATATTTTTAATCAGTAGGTTAAAATACGTTAAAAGAGAATTTGAGAATGTTTCTAATTTATTCATCTATTTTCTGAATATTCAGCCTCCTATGGATATCAACAAGAACAAAAGTTTCTATAGGAGCAACAATCAAGATTATATATCTTGACCGGGTATGGTGGCTCAAGCCTGCAATCCCAACACTTTTGGAGGCCAAGGCAAGAAGATTGCCTGAGCCCAAGGGTTCGAGACCAGCCTGGGCAACTTGGTGAGACCTCGTTTCTAAAATAAATTTAAAAATTAGCCGGGTGTGGTGGTGCACTCCTGTAGTTCCAGCTACTTGGAAGGCTGAGGTGGAAGGATCACCTGAGCCCAGCAGGTTAAGGCTGCGGTGGCCTTGAATGTGCCACTACACTCCAGCCTGGGCAACAGAGTGAGACTCCAACTTAAAAAAGAAAAGAAAAGAAAAGAATATATATCTTTACTTCAAGGAAATAGATCTGAGGCTACTTCACAAAGTAAAAACATCAAAGAATTTTAGTTACAGGGAATATGCTATATAGACATGGTTATTACAGAGTTAAATGACCCTTTCATATTTCTGAATATCCAAGATAGAACTGAATTTCCAATAGAAATTCTGTAGAATCTTGCTTCCTTCTAATTGTGATACTGGAAAGAGCTTAATGGATGTGCTGACAACCGTTTGTCTGATTCCCAAGATCCATTCCTGTATTAAACCATCAGACAGGAAAGCACATTTACCACATTATCTCGGCCCTTCAAAGAATTGCTTTTACTGAGGCACAATTTAATGTGATGTTCTTAGCCTCTATTGAAGGTCGATACAGAAACCATTAGTTTGGGCAGAATTTCTTTATGTTTGAAGAGTTTACTTCTAGGCATTGCATAAAAACCTAGAAAACAAAAATTTTTTTCCCAAGGAAAAACAAGTCCTCACATCTCTGTGTTGACAAAAAATAAATACTAAAACTTCCTATATTTTATTTTCTTTAACATATAAAACCTTAAAACCAAAACTCTTTGCTCTTGTTACCTTGTTTTTGCTTAATTCAGGAAATGAAATCTATTTAATCAGGGTACCAAAAAATTGTCTGCTGTTGAGACATGCAGTGCAACATACCCCTTAATTAAATGAGTTAGCATGTCCTTAAGACACAAGATACAGTAGCTGAAATGAAGTAATTTCAGGATTTAAACCTTATTTTACCACAGCTTTCCTCTGATACATTGTGGAAATAATAAAAAATCAAATGCAACTATTTATTCCTACCTTGTCATTTCAAAGACTGTCACCTGAGAAGTGACTTGTGTTTAATAGACAGATATTGAAGTAAGTTAGGCAACATGTAAAATTATACTGCAGATATAGGACAATTCAATAATAAGGCCATTGTACTAAATGTATGACTGAAGACATGTTGCATAGGGTCTCAAAAGTTAGGCAATGTAATTCCCAAAAATAACTAGAATAGGGGATCCTACACATTAGTCATGTATTATAAAATTAGAAATATACTATGAACACTGCAGATTTGTCCCTTCCTACTCATCTTGTCTCTTCCTAACCTTGCCATGCTGGGCCAGTACAGAGCAACCTGTTCAGCTGGAGCTTCACCACTTAAAAGAACCATATGGGAGATGCCTGATTGTTCTCATATCATTTCACCTCAAGATTAGAAATTAATAAGATAACTCAAATAGTCTTCATGATAGCTAATGTAAATATTAGTTTAGAAGTGAGAGGCGGGAAGAGATACAAATGTACATTAGCTCTAAATAGCATTTTATCAGATAATCAAAGGAGAATCTTTCATATATTTGCATCTTTGACTTATTCAATCAGATAAGGATAACAACTGTATGAGCTATCATAATAGGGAACACCTAAGGTGGGGATTAAATATACAACCCCTCTAAGTTTGTAGGTTAACAATTCATGCCCCCAAATGTCAAAGCTAGATCAGGCTCTGAAGTCAACCCAGAGTAACTAGTTCTTTTTGCTGCATTAACTTACCCTAGGTACAATAAAATACCCTTTTTCTTCATCTACATGAGACCACATAAATATTACCTAGGGAAGTTAGAACAAAATAATGAAAACCTTGATCAACGTAGCAGATTGAATACATTTAAATCTGCAGCAATTACAGCTATCACTTAAATGAAAATGAATCAATAAAAATAAATAAGACACAAGGGCAAAACAAATGAAAGTGTTAACTAGGGCAGCAGTCCTCAACATTTTTGGCATCAGAGACCAGTTTCGTGGAATGCAATTTTTCTCCACAGACGGAGGGGGTTGGCATTGTGCAACCAAACCTCACTGCTAATGTTAATCTGTATGTGCAGCCACTTCCCCAACACTAGCATCACTGCCCCAGCCCCACCTCAGATCATCAGACACTAGATTTTTGTAAGGAGAGTGCAATCTAGATACCTCACATGCACAGTTCACAATAGGGTTCAGGTCCTATGAGAATCTAATGCCACCCACCACTCATCCAACAGAAAATGGAGCTCAGTCAGCAACACTGCAATAGGGAGCAGCTATAAATACAGATGAAGTTTCGCTCACTAACCCACTGCTTATCTCCTGCTGTGCATCCCAGTTCATAACAGGCCACAGACCAGTACTGATCGGTGTCCTAAGGGGTTGGGAACCCCTGAAGTGGGGCACACAAGATATATTAGTAAAGATGTAGAAGATAAAAACAAGATTCACAAGTGATAAATATTTTAGTAAAGGAAGATAGTGAAAACATGAAGACCTGCATGGGTGGAAACAAAACCAAAGTTCCAGTCAGAAAACACCAAGAGACTCAGTCATTGGACATACATGTACTTGTGTGGTAGGTATGTAGACAGAAGTAAAATTGAGTCTGAAAAAGGGAGGATTTGTTGAAAGTTTTCATAAAGAGAATTCACACTTTCATATCTGCCCTTTCACCATGCAGAAATCTGAAATTATTTTTTCTAGAAAATTTGGAAAGTATTGGTCTGTGAATATGAGGCTGCACAGATGAGGGCAAAAATATTGTACCATTTTGAAAACAAAAAAAAAAGTAACTGAACTATGCAAGTTAAAAGAAAGCTTTCACCCCACTTCTCATGCTCTGCTCCCAGAATTCTAAGTCAAACTTATATCCCTTTTCTGAGAGAATTTGATCAGAACCAGAAAATAGTTCTAGAGATATTGACTTTAGACTTTTCCAAATGACATGGCCAAGTCTATAGATAGACTTGTCAGTGGTACTATAGAAAGATGATGTACTCTGTCCAAATACCTTTTAAGTCCTCACTTTTTAAAAATATAGACTATCAAAATATCACCAGATAGTTGAGAAACATCCCTTAATAAGAAATAGAAAACAAACAGAAAAAAAGTACCTTGCAGAGAACAGAGAAAGCTAAAATTGTATCATTAACGTCCTCAGAGATAACAGAAGTTATTGCAATGATAATATGAAAATAGATTGCTAAAAATTGAAAGAGAACAAAAAAGAAAATATAGTAGGACAGCAGAAATAAATGCAAGAGAAGGGTTGAAGTTCAAATTGAGAAAATTATTCAAAATATGGATTCAGAAAGAAAATAAATAAAAAATAGAGTGGAAAAAAAACTCCCCAAAAAACAGAAAATGATAGGATCAATTCAGGTGTTACCACATTCAACTAATTAGAACTGTAACATCCAGAAACAAAGAATTAAAAACTAGAGTTCAGTCATTATCAAAGAACTATTACAGGAAAATTTTCCAAAAGAAATTGAATTTTCTGATAGAAAACATTCCTTAAGTCCCCAACACAATAAATGAAGAAGATTCAAACCAAGATAACTATTATGCAATTAAAAATAAACAGTAAAGATAATAGAAATATTGTAAAAGCATCTGAGAGGAGAAATAGATCACAAACAAAGAATCAAAATTCTGTGAGACTTCTCAGTAAGAACACTCAGATCCAGAAGACAATGAAGGAATGGTTTCAATTTTAATCTAAGGGAACATGATTTCCAACACGGAATTTTATAAAACACAAAATTATCAATCACTGTATATTATGAACTAAAGATACTAAAGAAAAATGTACTCTCACAGTCTCAGAAAGATACTGTGAAAGGAGGCTTAAAAAAACATCTACAATGTCAAAAATTAGGTTAAGCATGTATTCAGCCTTTGCACAGTTAAAAAAAAATTCCCTTCCTGGAAACTGGCAACAGCATGTGCTGGCTAGGTTAAACTGTTTAACAGCTTTTTTTTCACTTCTGTGAACCCCGCTAGCATTTCTTGAAAAGTACCTAGGCCTCCAGGATGTTGTGGTTTGGCCCACTTTGAAAGTCCCAATGTGGTTTTGCACCATTTAAGCAAGCTCCTACAGCAAATGGGGGCCCATGCTGTGGGACTTGCATGTCCAGCAACAAGTGGCTGCCGGCTGGCTCTTGGCTAATAAACCTCTAGTTTTTATAACTTTTACTTTTGGTGTTGGTGCCTGTGAATTAAACGCTCGGTCTCTATTTTAATACCACTCATGATTTGTCAAAAAATAAACACAAAGACAATAGCATGGAATTCAGCCCCTTGATCTGACTTGCTTTTATTTTTTCTGTCAGAATGGTGACCTTCCAAACAGAACATTGTCCATTTGCTTTGGAACTATCATCAGTAAACCAATATTCTTTCTGTTGGTCTATTGGAAACTGGTTATTAAGCCTGGCACAGATGGCATTGAGGTCTGGCATCTCCTCAGGTTGTTCCAAAGTCAGTTACCTTCACAGGAGTACATTCTCCTGGTAGCATTTTCCTGTATAAACCATTTCCATTTTGTTATAGAATTCTTCTCGACGTTGTCTTCTCTATTAGAGTGCTTATCTAATATTATCCAAGACTTTATGAGTTATTTTAGGTATCAGGATTAGTTCATGTTTCTCCTTCATGGGAGCAATCTCAATTAAAGCCCAATGGCAAGCTATTTATTGTCTCTCATTTGGAAATTTTCTTATTCAAATTCTGACAGTATACAAAAGTCACAATACAAAATTCAGGAGTTTCCATTTACATTAAATTATTTTTATTTTACTTATTGTGTTACACTTTTTTCAGAAATTTTTATTGGATTTTTTGCTAATCTTGAGTCAACTGCTTTGGGCTATAAACATTATGAATATACAGAATATATCTTAGACTTAAATCTTATTATGTCACCTGATCTATCCAAATCGGTCTCATGAAATCTATTTAAAGTAATTGCATAGTTTTAAGGAGTCCTGTGTAACATTTTTAGGATTCAGTGTACTCAACTAAGTTTTTTTTTTTTTTTTTTTTTTTTTGAGTTGGAGTCTCACTCTGTCACCCAGACTGGAGTGCAGTGGCCGCTCCTGGCCACCACAGCCTCGACCTGCTGGGCTCCAGCGAGCCTTCCGCCTCAGCCTTCCAAGTAGCTGGAACTACAGGTGTGTGCTACCACGCCTGGCTAATTTTTGATTTATTGTAGAGATGAGGTCTCGCCAAGTTGCCTGGGCGGGTCTCAAACCCGCAGGCTCAGGCAATCCACTCACCTCAGCCTCCCAAAGGCGCGGGATTACAGGCTGAGCCACTGAACCCAGCTTCAACTAAGTTTTTAAAGTCTTAGTAAACTCTGATACAAATGGACAATAATCTGACGGTATCTTCATTATACTTCTGTGGTGAGAATCCAGAAGACTGGGCACTGATCAGGTGTAGATGATGTTAAAGGCACTTAACCTCCTTTCTTTCATTAAAAAAAAGTGTAGAATGTAAAATCCTTTCTGGATCCAGAATTCTCTGTTTTTATGAGGATGTGTCCGTACTGCTAAAGATGAGCAAAGATTGACAGAGTCAATTATGAGACCTCCAGAGAATGTCAACCACACTATAAATTCTACACTAAGTATGGTTTTCATTATAAAGAAAATAAATTTTAAGGTATTTTTATGAATCATGTCTCTGCCTAAATACTATCAGTTTTCTAAGTGATTAAGTATTAAATCTAGAACAAAGACCAGGGTCAGAAAAGCTGCCAAAACCAACCCTAAGAAGTGACCAGTTCCAACCCCTAATAAACACTGCCAAGTACTACTGGGTGTTCATAGCTAAAGGCTAATTATATTTTGAAGAAAATATTGATATAAATAGCACTAAAATTATTTATGTAACTAGACAGTAGGTAAGTAGCTAAATACATGACAGCGAGCGAGCTAGCTAGATATAATAGTAAATGTGTGTTTATATTTTCCATAACTTTTTCTCCTTTTGCAAATGTTATAAGATGTATAACTTTTTTTTTTTTTTTGAGACACAAATTCTCACTGTATTGCCCAGGCTGGAGTGGAATGGTGCAAACATGGCTTACTGCAGTCTCAAACTCTTGGTCTCAAGTAGTCTTCCCACCTCGGCCCCCCAAACTGCTGGGAAGACAAACTTGAGTTACCATGCCCAGTCAGATATATAATATTTTTGAACAAGCCTAACATTAAAAAACTAATTTCTTGCCTTAGAAATGAGGAAATGCAAGAATAAATGTTAGGAGACTCTTTCACAAGGCAGCCCACAGGGTATCAGGAAGAAAATCCAGGTATTCGGATTCCTTTTCCAGAATTAGTGACAGCTGCCTGGTTTTGTTGCTCATTTATTGTAGCTCTCGTCATAGTATTAATTAAATTACTAATTGTAAAATTATTTACTCTCAATTACCTCAGGTACTATATAAACTACAACAGGGCAATGGTGGTTGTGTGTGTGACTGTATGTATGTTCATAGCAATGTATCAATAGTGACTAGTACAGCTGTTGAATAAAAGATGCTTAAAAAATCTTTGTTCGACCTTAATATTTTACAGTTGAGGACTAGAGGTTAAATAAGCTAAGTTGCCTACCAAAGGTCACAGAGTTAAAGACAAGTAAAACCATACATTTAGAAGCCAGGGGAAAGTTACAACACACTAGCCATGATTGGAGACGACTTTGTGTACCTGATTTATATCATTGCAAAGGACCCCACTTGGTTTAAAGCTTAACTGTTGCTATCTTGAAATTCCTAATATAGTACTTTTTGAATAAGACACCCTGCATTTTTGTTTTGTGCTGGGCCTGCAAATTATGCAGCTAGTCTTGACCACCATGCAGTCTTGTAATTCAGCCTTCAAAACAGATTTGATACTGGATGAGAAATGCCTCCACAGATTAATGCAGACTTTGGCCTGCTCTACAAAAGCAGCAGGAAGAAAGGCTTCCTCTCCTCCTGTCAGCTCTTCCCAGGGACACGAACGTTCTTTTTTAGAGGGCTGGCAGGAGAAAATTGGGCAGAATGACAATTGCATTGCACTTGAGTGAATTACCTTAGCAGTCCCCACCTCCACAGTAAATTGACAGCACAATTGCTCTCATCAGACACCTGAGACCATACCTGAAATTGTAACAGTCAGACAATAAATAACATCATCCTGCACATGAAACTGAGAGCAACCTTCAGCAATTGTTGCATCCTCCTGTCTCTAAGTCTCTCCCTTTCTCTCCTCCAGTATAAGAATGTTCTCTGGTTTCCCAGCACCTCCTTCTGTGAAATTCCACTAGGATTTGTCTGTTTTAGAGACCCCATAGTCCAGGTTTTTGCTGATTCCCTCCCACCAGTACGTCAAAATATTCTCAGACTGCTACTGAGAGTTACTGAGAAGGTAAGCTGATAAACTAGTTAAAATTCAAGTGTTAGTAGTTGGAGACAAACCTGGCTTTGACGTACCCTTTCAAATAGCACACATGATGAGCTTTGTCTGCTTTCTATTACTGTCCATGTATATTGTATTGATTTTGGGGTCACAGAGACTCTAGCTGAATTGCCCATCCCCAAATATCTCCCTCAGAGGCCGATTAGTTCTGATATTTTTGCATCTGGAAGTCTTTAGATGGGTTTACAATATGAACACCTAATTAAACATAAATTATCAGTGCAAAAGAGAAGGCATGTGCTATAGCAGTCATTTGCACTCCATGTAAGATTATTAGATGGTTTCTGGAATCTAGATTTTTGTAAAGACTGCAATTCTATAAAGAATGGAGGAGGAAAAAACAGGGAGGAAAAATTGAAGTCTAAACACTACCTTAGAAATTCTATTAAGTTTTTTCAGTTAGATCATTCATTCACTCTGAATATCTATTGCAAATTTTCTATACTTTCCTTACAATTCCCACCCCTCCACCATGGCTTCCTCTCTTTCCCTCGTTTTCAGCAGAATATTGTGATTCTTCTTCTCAGGAAAGAGATAAGCTAAGGGGCAGATCTTCCTGTCATCAAACATGCAGACCTACCTGCAATTTCACCCTCCCATTCTAATAGAGATTTCTTCTAATGTCTTTGTGGAATCATCATATATTCCCTCTCTAGAGCCATCATATCAGCAATTAAATGTTTCAAGCTTTTTAGTCTTAATATAGAAGTTCTCATGGTGGTAACCATATCCTTACCTCATAATATATGGCTCCAGCTCTACTCTTTCATAAGTGCTATAAAAATGTATTTCTATCCATTTTGTCTACTTTCCACCCTTCCCACTAACCATTTGGTTCATTTGAACCATATACCATCTGACTCTGTCCCCATTCTCAGTAGATTCCTCCACGAAGGTGACCTCCATGTGATTCAATACAACAGATAATTTTCAGTTCCACTCTACTTGATTTCTAGGCAGATTTTGACACCAACTAGCCAGACTCTTCCTTTGGCTTTCTCTTACATTACTCTGGCCAGTATCTCAATACCCTTCTGTAGTTCTTCCTTCTTTACAGTAATGTGTTTGGAATTTTTTAGGGGTTAACCTTAAGAATTCTTTTCTTCTCATTTTATTTTTTCTAGATAACCTTGATACTTCCACTCCTATGACTGTATTTGCCATCTTTATGCTAATAGCTGCCAAATATTTCTTTTCAGGACAAACTTATTTTCTACATTTTAGGCCTACATGCAATCCTAACGCTTGATACATCCACTGGGAAGTCTCCAGAAACCTGAAACTCACTGTATCGAAAACTGAATTCATTGACTTTTCCCAAATATATTTTCCACTTTTCTCTGTGTAATCACTTATTTCAGTAAATGATGCCACTGTCCACTCCATTGCTCATGCCAGAAAGAAAAAAAGTGATTCTTAATTCTTTCTGCTCCTATAGCTCCCACTTGTAATCAATCACTAAATCATGGCAATTCTGTCTTCCAAAGAACTCTCAGAGATCTACATCTTTTCTGATGTCACTGTTACCAGTCTGTGCCACTATCATTTTCACTCAGCTTGCTGTAACAACCTATAACCAGACACAGCCACAGGACTGTACCCTTCCAATCCACTGTTTACTTAGAAGTCAAGTAGATGGTTTCCAAATGCTAATCTCTGACACTTCTCAATTTAGAGCCTACTTCAGTTTTACTAGAATCCTCTTATTCTTGGTAATGGTTGGGAATCCCAATTCAGGCTATAATTCCTTACATGCTACAGACGCAGTACCTATCTCAATTTGTGCCATTCTGATTCTGGATTCTGAAACCATGAACATGATCTACTTTTCCTCACCCTGGGGCTTTTGCATGCTCTTTCGTTTGCTTAAAGATCTCTACTACCTAATCATTACCTGGCTATATCCTATGCAACCTAAAGGATACAAGTTAAATATTACAATCTGTCCAATCCTTCCTATCAGGACTGTGCCATACACTTTCACTGCACCTTGACTTCTCCTTGTGTTACTTGTCATAATTTTAATTATTTGTATAGCATCTACATTACCCTACCCCTAATTCCCCTTCCCAGGAAACAAGGATGTCTATTTCTTTCTTTTCAGCCACCATTACACTTAGCCTTGCATCCTACACAAAGTAGAAATTTACTAAATATTTGTTAAATGAATGAATGGATAAATTGAAACTGCAGTTACTAAATCCTACTTTGAAATTTTGTAAGGTAAGACTATGGGCTGAGCTTTGAACTCCTGAAATAGCAGAGGAAGGAGTATATATACGTGGGAAACATGAAGTATTTGGTTTCATAACATTTTGTCAGTTTAGAAGTGGCCCTAGTTTCACACTTTAGGAGTACATAGCTGTGCTGAGGGACCTCTACAGAGACATGACGGTAATAAGTCCACATGGCTCTGACAGTTTCTGTGATGGCAAGCGGTGTTTTTCTAGAATGAATTAGTTTGTATTACTTTTATGCATGCCATGAAATTAAATCCTAGAACCTCACAAGCTCAGAATGTACCACATCCAATCACACACAAGTATAAGGAAGCTGAGTTTTCTCATCCATAATGCTTTCATTTATGATGTGTATTTCAGTGAATTATATATAAGGTTTTTTCATTTATTTGCTGTTATATTTCCTTTTGCCATTTTTTGCTCTTTTCTTATGAGAATGGAAGCAACAATAGCAATGTCACTTACAAAATATATTAGTAATAAAATAGCTTTAAAAAAAAGTAGAAATACTTCATTGCATGAGAACAGATGTTTAAAGCATTTACTTCTGCTTTACATTTTATTACACTATTTTTCTTCAGGTCTTTCTTAGAGGATTACTTATATACAATGTGGAACATTTGCAAGCTTAACTGTATCAACTTGTTTTCTGTGGTGCAATGATGGTGAAACAATGATGGGAAAGTACGGTATTGCTTCATCTCCCCAAAAGGAGGAGCATATATAATATATTTATTGGATACAAATATTAATTGTCTATGTCCCCAAATCAGTAAACTATAAGTTAATGGCTCAATTGTATGTACCCATTAACTTAGATAATAATGCTTATGTCCAGGAAACTGGTAATAAATATTCTTTACAGACATAAACACTCAGATTATAGTCATTATAGATGAGAGCACAGCAACATAGTTTATTAAGATTTTTCCCTTTTTTTAATACCTCTGATTGTTTCACCTTTTATTTAGTAGAATGTTGCTTGTTTACAGTTATTTGTTTTTCAGCTGTGCTTATAAAAACCCAGGCAAAAATATCTCTTTCGCTGCTTGTTTGTATCAGTGCTTCTGATCATCCTAGAAATACTTTTTTTTTTTTTTTAAAGTTCATGTTGACATTGACCTATTGAAGGTTTATTGCATTCGCTGGCTTTTTCTAATTTCTAGAACGCCACATATAGTCTCAACTATGATTAGAGCAGGCATCTGTCTGCTCCCTCCAAGGAAGATTGAGATGTCTTAATACAATTTTTTACAGCACTGAAAGTACTTAGGGTTTAATTATGTATTCTATTGCATTTTTCTTTGGCTTCATGATAGGAGAAAAATGGACTATAGGCAAGAGAAGGCAAATTATAAAAGGAACGCAATAAAAAAAATTGTACATGTTGAATTAAAGATTTTCCCAGTAATGAAGATTTACTAATGTAAATTTGATAACATTTTCAGCTATCCTATTGCTAATTCTTAATAAAAATTATTAGGAAAGCACATAAATAAAAGATAGGGCTTCTGGAAAGATTTGGAGAAAGAATCATGCTTTCTCTCCATTATCCAAAATACCACCTCTGGATCACTTGTCCAAACGGTTGTGAAAGGCAAATAGGTCCCCAGGTATGAGAGAGGGCTTCGGTTCTGGGGACTAAGGAACCCTTAGGAAGAAAATTGTGACGGGCTTTCCTTTCACGGACTGAAAGAGATCATTACAAAAGAAGCTCTGAGCAAAGATTATAGGGGATAGTGGAAAGGACGTGGCTTATAGAAATATGTGGATCCCTAGGGATTGGAACAACATTGGAATCAAATGTATCTCTGTGTGTGTCTGTCTCTCTGTGTCTGTCTGTCTGCCTGTCTGTCTGTCTCTCTCTCTCTCTCTCTCTGTGTGTGTGTGTGTGTGTGTGTGTGTGTGTGTGGGTGTGTGTGTGTGTAGGACAAGACATCAGAAAAAGTGAATTGAGTCGTTCCTATGCTCAAGACTGAGAGTATGAGAAAACCCGGTCATAAGTATGAATTGTCCTGCTGTCTGCCTACCTACCATAATAGGTTTAGCACACAGGGGAAGATGGTGATTTAGCTTCCATTCCCTCTGAAGGGTTTCTGCCTAGGCTGTTTCAACAACCAAAGCAGATTCCCAGAGAGATTACAAGAAAAAATAATCACACATCCTTGGGATCCATGCACCCAGCAAAGGAAATAGAGCAGGCACCAGGCAAAACAACCAACCTCTGGGGCAGATAGTTGAGGATTCAAATAGCAATATATCATAAGAATATAGTGAAAACAAACAACAATGATTCCAGTTCAGTACAAAATAAGACTTTCTAGAATGAAAACTTAATTTTTGAAGTAGAAAATTCAATGAGTTGAAGTATTGGGTGACTGTTGTAAGACTGAAATTAGTAGCCTGAAAGAGTGAGTGACAGAATACTATCTCCAACTACAGACCAAAAATATAAAAAGAGAGAAAATTTGAGGGGAATGATAAGAAATCTGAGAGTTTTAACTCAGGTACTTAGATCCAAATCACAAGAGTTTTAGGAGAAAAGGAAATTGATAGGAAATACATAATAATAATCCTAATAACTGAATAATGTTTCTCTGAGCTGAAGAAAGATTGGCTTCTACACAATGGAAAATTGTACTAAGTTTCTGGAAGTAGTAACGAGAAAGACATATGATAATAAAATTCTTGACCTCTTAAGGATAAAGAGAAAAAAACATGAAAACTTTCAGAAAGAAAATAAAGAGTGGCCTAAAAATAATTAAAATGGAATCAGACACCTTGTCGGAAATATTGAAAAGTAAATGATAGTAGAATTCTACTTGCAGCTTACTGAGGAAAAAGAACAGTATCCAGAGAAACCTACACTTATTAAAAGAAAGATATGTAGATGCAGTTAGATTTTGATTTCTACTTCTCCCACTAACTACCATCTGAGAAAAATAATTAAGAAAATACACCAGTGAAAAGACAAGTAATTCACAAATGATAATTAAAGCTATCAGTAATTGAGCAAGTGCTACTGGGGAGTTGTGATGTAAAAGGCTAGTAACAATTACCAAAAAAAAAAAGTCTATAATGAAAGGAAGAGTATCCTAATACTCTAGAACAAATTAAATCTTGGGGAAATTTAGGAGTTGGGACAAGATGGAGGAGGAAATTAAAAAAATATTTCAAAGATCTTATCTATAGTATAGAAGATGAGGTAAGGTAAGAAAGGATAAATTTTTTTAAGACATCGTTTTATTGAGAGGGTTAAACTATAATCTATAAGGAGCAACTTGGTGGCGAAATAAGCAGCATTGTATTTTCAAATAATAATAGGTAATTGTATGATTACAAATTATAGGAAAATAATTTCACTATTAAAGGGATGAAACAATACAAGACAAATTACAAATTTAAAAAGGAGAAATGGAATGATTAGCAACCACTAGAATGTAAGTTCTAAAAGGGCAAATATTCTTACCTCTTTGTTTCCTGATATATCTTAAGATTCTAGAAAAGTTCTTGGCACATAGAGGAGGTTCAATACACTTTTACTGAGTAAGTGATTGCATTACAAAATAAAAAAAGTTAAAGAAAAGAAAACTTGGGAAATTAAAAACTGAAATAAATAAAACATAAAAGCATGCTCCTTAGTAAATTAACTGCCAAAGCCAAAAAAAAAAAAAAAAATGTTTAAAGACAAATGGATTGCATTAATCAAATAAAACTGTTAACCTACAATCCTATACTCTGGAAAATTATCCTGTGGGATTGTAGTCAAAATATAGATCGTCTCATATAATAAAAAGTAAAATGTAATTTTTCCAGATAAAATAATATTAAGTAAATTTTTCCTGAGATCTGTACTACAAGTGTTAAAGTTAGTTTTTTAGGATGAAGGGAAATATTGCAAAATGGAAACTCGGATCTATAATAAATAATAAAGATTATAAGAAATAAATATCTGAGCAACCATAGGCATCATTGTTGTTTAGGTAAATGAACTGATCAGTTTTTTAAATTATTTCTCCTAATTTTCTTTTTAATTTTTAAATAAATTTTATTACGCAAAGATATTTTCATACTAACCATACTTGCATCTTAATTTTTGCTTTAATTTTGCAAGTTGTGTTTTTCACAGAATTTGTTCATTTCATCTAAATTATTGAATTTGTTGGTATACATTTGTTTTATAATATCCTCTTAAAATTATTTTAAACATTTCCATTGTTTCTAATAAATGGATTTAAATTTCTATATTTGTTTCTAAGCAGATTTAACTGCATCTCACAAGTTCTAAAATGGTTTGCCTATTTTATTTTTCAGTTTGAAATATTTTATAGTTTTCATTATATTTCTTTAATTATAAATATCTGGGGTACAATTCAGGGTTAGGAATACAAACATTGATTATGCAGGTACCCTTGTTGATGAGGTATGTCCCTCCCTCCCTCAACTGCCAATCCCATCACCATCCCCTGACAGTTTCCCACTACTGCCAATCCCTTCCTTATAGTGTTATAATTGTTCAAGGTCCACTTATGAGTGAGAATATATGGTACTCTGTTTTTGTTTTTGTGATAGATCACTGAGTATGAACAATTCCAAATCCGTCCAAGTTGCTGTGAAGTCCATATGTTTGTCTTTCTTTATGGCTGCATAATATTCCATTGTGTATATGAACCACATTTTTTTTATCCAGTCCAGCTTCAATGGGCAACATGGTTGGTTCCATGTTTTTGCTATTGTGAATAGAGCTACAACAAACATACGTGTGTAGGTATCTTTTTTGTAGAGTGATTTGAGTTCTTCTGGGTATATTCCCAAT
Source organism: Tarsius wallacei (assembly GCA_963574415.1). Classification (NCBI taxonomy): domain Eukaryota; kingdom Metazoa; phylum Chordata; class Mammalia; order Primates; family Tarsiidae; genus Tarsius; species Tarsius wallacei. The sequence continues at coordinate 371 of CAUYQG010091018.1, read as the reverse complement.
AGGGAATTGCTGGGTCATATGGAAGGTCAATTTCTAGTTCTTTCAGAAATTGCTACACTGTCATCCAGAGAGGTTGCAGTCGTTTGCATTCCCACCAGCAGTGTAGAAGCATTCCTTTTTCTCTGCATCCTCGTCAGCATCTGCTGTTGTTTGTTTTATCATGATGGCCATTCTTACTGGGGTTAGGTGGTATCTCAATGTGGTTTCGATTTGTATTTCTCTGATGATGAGTGAGGCTGAGCACTTTTTTATGTGTTTGTTGACTGCCAGTATATCTTCTTTTGAGAAATATCTTTTGCTCACTTTTTAATGGGGCTGTTTGTTTTTTTCCTTTTGGCGCGTTTGAATTCCTTGTAGATCCTAGATGGTAG
>CAUYQG010091017.1:0-27542 GCA_963574415.1 Tarsius wallacei | reverse complement strand
TATTTAAATTGAACATAATTACTTTTAAAGTAGAATTTGCATTTGTTATTTGTTTTATGTGCATCGTCTTTTTGTTCCTCTATTTCTTCATTACTGTCTTATTTTGTTAATAGATATTTTCTAGTGTATCATTTTTTTTTTGAGTTGGAGTCTCACTCTGTCACCCAGTCTAGAGGGCAGTGGCACACCTCTCAGCCACTGCAGCTTCAACCTGCTGGGCTCCGGCATCTTTCCGCCTCAGCCTTCCAAGTAGCTGGAACTACAGGTGTGCACTACCACGCCCAGTTAAGTTTTTTGATTTACTGTAGAGACGAGGTTTCGTCAAGTTGCCTGGTTGGGTCTTGAACCCGTGGGCTCAGACAATCCACTCGCCTCAGCCTCCCAAAGTGCTGGGATTACAGGCTGAGCTACTGAGCCCGGCCTAGTGTATCATTTTAATATCTCTTGTAATTTCTTTTATTTTTTTGTAGTTATTTTCTTAGAAATTGCCCTGGGGATTACAATGAACATCTTAATTTATAGTCATCTAGTTCAAATGAATATCATCTTAATTTCAGTAGTACACAACTTTAAGTAAAGATCCATTGAGCATTTACCATTTCCAGGCCTATATACTGCAGTTCCAGACACTGGTGGTTAGAAATATTTCAAAAGTGAGAAAATCTGATTTATCTTGAATAAGGCACCAAATATTTGAAATGTTTAGCTCAAGTACCCTAGAAGAATCTAATATCACCTTGAGAATAAGGGATTTGAGAGCTAAACTTTTAAGAGCGTATATAAAGTAGAGGATGTTTCTAATTAGTATTTCCTATGAGAAAGATTAGAAAATGGTCAAATATAGGCCTGTGGGTTTATGAGCTCAAAGTGAAACCAATCTAATAATGAATAAAACATTTTTCCTGAATAAATATTATAAACCTTTTTAAAAATTACTGATGGGATACCAAGGAAATGAGATTTTAGATTGAATCCTATTCTGAAGTCTGGGAAATTCATGTTTATTGAATTAGTTTTTTCCTTCTCTATTTCTATAGAAAAGCGAAAAATTAATGATGAATTATAAAGTAATCCCTCCTCAAACTCCAAATTGATAGGAATAATGTTAATAATAGTCAATTTTATATCAAGAAGAAAGATTAAGATAATTGAAATGGAAATGAGTATTTAAAATTTAAAACCTTTTCAATCATTCTATTTTCATATATTTTAGGCAAATTATTTTACCCTAGTATGTATGTTTGTTTTTCTTGTGGGCACCTCATTTCTTCCTTTGAATGTCTTTTTTTCCCTTAAGATAATTAGTGTATTCATTTGAACCTATTTTATTAAAAGTTTTCATATTTAGGTGAGATCAAAGACCACCTTTCCTTTTTCTCTCTGTCTTTGTATCTCTTTTTAACTCTCTTTTGCTCTCAGTTAACCTTTGTTTAATATATAATTATTTAACATTTAAAAAATCCAACTTTACTAGGTAAACAATACATAGTTTCTCTGTTTACCTGGTATAGTCAGGCATTTTTTCACTATTACATAGTATATTTAGGGGGGAATGGGAGAGATGTGTGAGAGAGAGAGAGAGAGAGAAGAGGATACCTTAGTATAAATGACACAAATGTGCCAGATTGTTGGTCACACACTCTAATCTAGAGGCACAAATATTCTCCTTGCCTGTGTGGTAGGAGAATTCTGAATTCATATGACACCAAGGAGTTGAGTGTGGCTGAACCATCACTGCAAACTGAAGAGTAGAGAGATGAGGCCTTTTAGGTGTTTAAACAAGGGGTCCTGATTTTTATTCTCTAGGAGATGGAGAACCGTTGATAGATGTTTAGAAATGATGAGACATGGTCATTTGCAGGGAAACATCACTCTTGGAACTCTTCAGAAATGGATTTGATCAGGCAAGACCTATCTTTGGAGGAAAACTCCCTTAATCTTATGTTCAATTTTGGGGGGGAAGTTGGTCACAGGTCCATTTTAAAAGCTTTTCCATCCAGATCTCAAAATTGAAGTTATTCCAATGAGGATCTAGAGAATAGTCTAGGTCATATTACATAAACCAGGTTGGACTTTGAAAAATGAAATGTTCTATTTTTACACATTGCTAATAAAAACAACAAGCTTATGACTGCTCTCTGAAAATTCTAGGCAATGCCATAGTGTCTCTATTGTTTTAATTTCTGGTACATTTATATTAACATCTTCTGTTTTTAGAATGGTTCAAAGGAAGGGGCACCATTTCATTTATTTTATCCTATGCATCTGTAATGTAATAAAGAACTGACTGTTTTTCACACAGCTTTTTCATGTTATCTTTATGCAGCTCCCATGGGTGGATATTATTATCCTCATTTTAAAGTGAAGGAAATTGATACCGAGGTTTAGCAACTTGGCTTTCATTACAAAAATAGCAGAGTTGGAACTTGAACCCAGGTCTCTCCAACACCAAATGCTTTCTTTTCAGTGTGTCCCCTTCCCTCTTTCATAGAACTCGACCAGTTGTAATCTCATTCTTCCTCTGTACACACCCTTTACGGAACATTTTCTTCGTGTCATCTGGAAGCATTGTGAGAATTAAAAATCTGCATATCTTTGCATTAGGATAATTCAGTTTATTTAATTATTTAGGTCATCTAGCCCCTTGTTTTCGCCATAATCACAGGATCCAGAAGAGCCGGAGGAGTCCTGCTTTCCAATGACTTGCATCACTCTGCAGACAATTGGCAGCGAGGAGAGGGGGCAGCTGCCACGCTCTTCAGATATCTCTCTATTTAAAGTTCAAAGAGACTCCAGAGAACAATAAGGAAGAGGTAAACGTGGCCCTGACCAAGTCACCAAAACAGGAATAATGGCTGAAAAAGGTAAGATTTAAAGCACCAGATTTTCTGGGCCAAAAAGGTTTTCAGACCTTGGTTTACCTATGTGTCTTGGCATTTTCCAGTCATTATGAAAAATGTGGTATCTCTTGCAAAGGATCAATAACCATGTATGTAGTGTGGCTGGAAAAAATGCATAAGATATGCAATTTAGGGACCATGCTTTTGAGCTGTGAAACATTTTGAAAGGATCGCTCAAACAAAATAGCTTAATTTTGTTCATGCTTATTTTGAAAGGTGAGTTAGAAACCAGTTATTCTCCAGTGTTGTATTAGATTAGAAGTGTTGGGGTGTGCTAGACCAGAATTAAGGGCAACTGGGTTCTGTGTCAGATCTGCCACTAAATGGTCACGTGAATTTGGAGAAGGTCTTCTATCTCTCTGAGCCTGTTTTCACTGTAAAATGAGAATGTGGAGCTCAGTCCTCTCTAGTATGTCCCACATCTAAGTTTTTTTGTGTGTTTTAAATATTTTTTACATTTATATTTGTATATAATAATTGACTCCAACATAACAAAATATGTTACACATATACTGTGTCTAAGAAACAGTTTAAAATACCCACAGGAATTTCTGCTTTTAATCCTGAAAACCTCTTAAGATATGCATATTACCACTACTCCCATGTTACAGATAAGGAAACTAAGGCATAGCAGTTTAGTAACTTGTCCATGATCACTAGACAGTGGTGGCACCAGGTCTTGACCCGGACAGTCTTGTTTTAGAGTGCAGTGCCCTTTATAATACTTCCAGCTGTAACTACTTTGGTATGCTCAGAACTGGACACTAGGGAAGCATTCTGAAATTACTCTTCATGTTTAAAGAGAAGCTTTGTTCTTATTTGTGCTTGGAACCTAAGTGACAACTGCAAAGTATGTTGGGTGCTTATGTATTTTTATTTCCAAACAATGCCACAGATTGTGGTAAAATTGAAAATATTAGGGATAAAAGAGCACTAATGCATGTATACTTTGAGTGTCAAAATGTGCATTCAGTTGTCCTGTTTTTCAAGGAATAGTAAATAATGGTATATTTACTTTTAGGGCCTTATGATGTACAGATTTTATTAAAATATTCAAGTATAAAATATTTATAAATGCTCAATTAAAACATCATTATTAATTTTCAAGTTCTTTGAAATAAGGAAAAAATACTAAGTCACAAACACGCACAGTTCAAAAAAGTTACTGTTATGTGTTCCCATCATAATGATATTTTAACTCATAAAAAGGTTTTGTCCAAATGAAAGTAAAGGGCATCTCTTAAGGTTTGCTTTACCCTTAAAGCAATGACACATTGCTAGTATAGAGGAGGATTTTTTCATTTAGTGGTTGATGCCTTGTTCAAGTTCACAGTGAGACAGAAAAACGAGGAAAGCCTGTTGAATCTGTCAGTTAAGAGAGACTTCAACATTTTTGGAAAAACAGATTTGAAGTATTGAAATTTATTTCGACTTCAGAAAGTTTGCTTTTATAAGAGTGTCTTCTAATTTTAGAAGTGTCTCGTCTCCTGATGATTTTATTTTAATAGCATTTTTTAAAATTCACATTTTAAAGTGATGGAAATTGTAATAGGAGGGCAAGTGCTAAGAATATGCATCCTCTTTGTTAGCTAATGGCATAAGAAAGATCTAATTGTGCTTTTCAATTAAGAAAATATCTCATTCTTTAACACATGGGCATTAATTCTATAGGATGTCTTTCTGTGCTGTTTCTAAATCCTTTTGTGTGATATGTATTTGTGTGTGTGTGTGTGTGTGTGTTTGAATATTAAAAAAGAAATATAATTTATAAATGACTTTTTACAGCTAAGAGAAGAAATAAGAAGCACGGGAGGAATAATGTATAACAAATGTCATTTATGTGTGTGTTGGGTTATTACGGTCCATAGATTCAGGCTCAGTGCTGGTTGTTATATTGAACAATTTCTTAAAAAACAGTATCTCTTTTCTCTAGTCAAGAATGATTACATAAGATATGATGCCTTCCTCTTCCTGTGATATTTAAAATTGAAGTCAGCTATTGAGGCCAAGTACAATTCTCAACACGTTTCCCTGTGCTCGATTATGTAGTTTAGTAGGAATTACCTCAGAGTTATATTAGATTGTTTTGATGTAAACAGCTGCTCTGTATGTTATTACACAAGTGCATGAATGTGTTCTGTGTATACTAAACACACACATGGTGGTTAGAGATTACAAAGCTTTGCAGGTATGTCATACCATTTGACCCTCACAACAACTCGGGAGGTAGATATCACAAGTCTCATATTTATATCTACAAATAGTGAAGTTCAAGCCCAGAATTGCCCAAGGCCACATAACTATAAAAGGAAGACCTCTGATTTGAACACAGATCTTCTATTTCAAATGTCCCAGGTTACGGACTGAATCACAGGTATCCTTTGCAGAAAAGAAAAAAAAAAAAAATTATGTATGACTAGAGAGTATATATTTTTTTCTTGATATTACTAGATTTCTCTTTTTCTCTTGATTCAGGGAATTTAGTACCAAAATGACCTACTTAATCTGGTTTTTGTTTGTTTATTTGTAAGCAGAGTCTACATATTCACACCTTCTAGTTCCTATTCTTCTTCTAATTGGCTGGATTGTGGGTTGCATCATAATGATTTATGTTGTCTTCTCTTAGAAAGGTAAGGCTTTTAATAATTGAATGTTTATCCATATTATAAATTACTTCAGAAATAATCTCTTCGGTTTTACTAATGGAACATTTTATCATTCAGGCAAGAAAACATCAGATTGACTTCATTGAGAAGACTTAAGAAAAACATGAACATGACTGATTATTAAATGTGTTTCAAGTTAAATAACTGCAATGTTTGACTTCACTCTATAAACTTGGATTATAAGCTGGTACTTTGGTGTGCATAAGAATTTCTTCAGAAAAATGTTTAAAATTCTGAGCACAAAAAGAACTATAAGGAATTGTGAGTGAATTTCTCTGTACTCTGAGAGTAGAAAAAAATGTTCCTAGCAATGACCAAAAATGCATGTACAATAAGGGAAAAATTTGATAAATTCAATTACATTACAAATTGTTTTGATGGTCCCACCCCTCAAAAAAGTAGAGAAAATGGGCTAGAGATAAGAATAGACAATTCACAAAAAATAAAATGCAAATGTAAACTTGGTCCTTAACCCCTTGTTCCTAACAAGAGAAATGTAATTAAAACTACACTCAGGAACCATTGCTCACTTATCAGATGGTATAAAATAAAGATGTTTGACAACATACATGTTGGTGAGTCTGTAAGGAAATAAAGCACTCTTATACATTGTCCTTGGATATTCCAAATGGTATACCACTTTGGGGGGTGTTTGGCAGTTAGTATCTATCAAAATTACATACATATTTAACTTGTGACCCCAACTGTCCTTCTTTTAAGAATATGACAATCTTCACAGAGCACTGGCAAAGATACAAAGTGGCATATATACAAGGCTATTCATTCTGGCGTAAATTGTTGTAGCAAAACCCTAGGAATAAGCCAAATGTCCGTTAATAGGGGACTGATTGAATAACTGTGGTTATCCAATAATGTAGCACTTATGCAGTCATAAAAAGAAATAAAAAGGCTCTCTAGATACTTATATGACTTGATCTCTAAGACAAAGTGTTAAATGAAAAAGCCAGATGTAAAAAATGCATGTTACCTTTTATGTAAGAAAAGAAGGGTCTATACCAATATGTACACACGTTTGCTTAAATAAAAACATTGAAACTGAGGAGACACAATTGAAGGCTAAATATCTCTAGAGGTACCTTGTTTTATAGTTTTCATTTCTGGAATCATCCAAATATATTAGAAATTAAAAAGAAAAAAATACCTCCAAATTTAAAACAAACTAAAATAAATGTAGTATATACCAAATTTGTGGCCTAACCACGCAGAGAAATCTTTCAAGTAACTTGAAGACATCGTATATTTGACTGTATGTGTCTTCTTGGATAAAAACATTAACCGATTTCAACAGTCTTTTTGTTAGTAGTAATATTGATACTGTTGGTTTGAAATTCATACCATCAGTATAAAAGTCAAATAAAACCCTGGTAATCTTAAATTTGAATTGCAAATATCATTATGAATCAATTATTTATTTTCTTTCCTCTAAAAAAAAAAAGTCTATCCTAGTTCTGCCCATTAAAAAACTTAAGAGGGATAAGCGTTCTCACACCTTCATTCCTTCATTGTGGACTCTTAAGTGCCAATCTCCACTCAGAGGCGGGGATTCCTGCCCTAGTCTGGGGCAGGAAATGTACAGAATAATTTGTAACTTTATGCTGAATGGATTAGTCTGATGACATCTGCACCCAATGGTTGATTTAACATCACTAAAAGTATTGCAGGCTGATACTATGTGCCTCCTTATAGGATTCAGTAGAAACTACACATTTCCACTTAGGAAGTATTCTTGCTGAAACAGGTGAACCCGAAGAAGAACAAATTTCTGGATCAATCTATGAGGATACTCTTAAAAAAAAAAAAATCATGAGGATACATTCATTCAAGTCCAAAGCATGGAAAATTAAAACAGACACATGACCTGGTTTTTCTAACACATAACTAGCATTAAGAAGTGAGGTGGGGAAGGAGAAACTATCACAGAATAAAAGAGACTTAAAAAAATAGAAATAAATACTTTGGTATGAACCAACTACCAAAGACTCATTTTTGAATTTTCATGATAAAGACATTAAGACATTGTTACTAACTTTGTTCACTATATGCTATGATTTGAATATAGCTTGTTGGTTCCCACCAAAACTCATATTGAAATTTAATTGGTCTTGTTGAGAGATGGTGGTGGTGTTGAGAGATGAGGCCTAGTGGGAGGTGTTTGGGTCATGGGGGCAGTTCCCTCATGAATGGCTTGGCGCCATTCTCTGACTAGACAGGGTTAGTTCTCTTCCAAAGGATTGGTTCCCATGAGAATGGGTTCTTATAAAGCCAAGACACCCTTCAGACTTGGTCCCTCATCACACGTGCTTACTTTCCATTCAATCTTCTCTACCGTGTTTTGACTCAGCACAAAAGCCCTCACCAGAAGCTGAATAGTCATTGGTGTCATAGTTCTTGTATAGTCTGCAAAACTGTGAGCTAAATAAATCTCTTTTCTTTATAAATTACCTAGCCTCAGGTATTCCTTTACAGCAACATAAAACAAAGACACTATAATAATGATAATTGCCAATGGAAAAGAACAGGGTCTTACTGTTAGATACATACTGAAATGTTTGCAGGTTAGACGGTAGGATGTCGTTGCCTTAAAATAGTCCTGTAGAAAACAAAATGAAAAATAAAGTGGGGAATATTAAATAAAACAGGCAAGATGTTGATGTTAGTTTAAACTGAGTGATGACCTCATGAGGATTTGCTCTACTCTTTGTTCTACTTTTGTGGATATTTAAAAATTTTTGTAAGAAGATTATTTCTTTTTCCTCCCAATGACTCTGTGTTGAGAACTATACCTATTGCAAGTAAATAAGTAAAGTAGAATAAAACCCATAAAATAAAAAACAGTACTGTTTCTGATCCTCATCTCTACAGATTCTGATTTAGCACGAGTGTTCTGGGCCAGGAATCTGCATTTTAACAAATTCCTCCAAGGTTTCTTGGGCACAGTGAAATGTAAGAACCACTGCTTAAGAGAAGTGTTTTTTTTTTTTTTAAATTTAGATTCGGAGGTACACATGTGTAATTGTTACATGGACATATTGTGTTGTGGTGGGGATGGGTCTCAGGTGGCCCATTCCCCAGATAGTGAACGTTGTGCCCCTTAGGTAGTTTCTGAACCCTAATCCCTTCTCCTCCCACCTCTTATTGGTGTCCCCAGTGTCTTTTATTTTCATCTTTGTGACCGTTTAGCTCCCATATATGAGTGAGAACATGGGATGAATTTTTATTTTTATTTTTTAATTTTAAAGCAAAAACTAAAATAAAGTTTTAACCACCATTTCCAATCATGAAAAAGGACACAGACTTTCTTTTGTTTTTTATTGAAATATGATTCAGATACCATACAATTCATGCCTTTAGAATATGTGATTCAGTGGTTTTTAGTGTATACACAAAGTTTTGCGATCATTTTATTGAAACTGTGCAACACTTCATAAAAATGGAATCAGGCAGTAAAAAAAAGTGTTTTTCAGACTTTAGTGCACATCAGCGCCCCCTGGAGATTTATTAAAACACAAACGGCAGGGCCTCATTCTTAGCATTTCTGATTCAGGAGACTCTGGGGTGGCAGACTTTGAATTTAATTTCTAGTATGTCTGGTGATGTTGCCGCTTCTGCCTTGGGATCTGTACTTTGAGAACCACTGCTCTAGAAGCAATCTGATATCTTCCTCATAAAGTTAGCACTCTCTTTCATTCAATTCAATTTCCTCCAGAAATTAATCCTCTTATCAAAAAGCTGGAGAAAACTCTCACTTTATTAATTTTTATCTTTTAAACTTGGTTAAACATTTCAAATAGGCATCTTAAAAATGTTCTATTTAAAGCAATACTTACAAAATCTAAAGAACGTGTCTACAACATTAGGCTCAACTCTTTTAATCAATGGTCTGATCTAATTTTAGTTCTCCAGATGTAAGAAAAACAAACTCACCCTAAACCAGAAGTCTGCTGGAGTTGACTCCTTCAGGCTTGTGAAAGCTGGTTGTCAACAGCTTCAGGAATTTTGTGAGTCAGTCAGTGTCTTATTGGTAGCTTGAATCTGGCTTTGGTGGAATACGCGCACCATGGAAACCCACAAATGCTACATATCAGGGCTTGTTCCCAGTGAAAAGCCAGCACGTAAACATTTACCAGTACACCACTACCTTGCAGTCTTTTGACTTATCTGATGCTTATAGAGGTTTGTCAGGGACACAAGATCAGTCACTTTTTAAAAAAAATCTGCTGGAGGCCGAGTGCAGTGACTCGTGCCTGTTATCCCAGCACTTTGGGAGACTGAGGTGGGAGGATTGCTTGAGGCCAGAAGTTCGAGACCAGCCTAGGCAAGATAGCAAGATCTTGTCTCTAAAAAAAAAAAAATCAAAAAATTAGCCAGTCTTGGTGGCAGCTGGTAGTCGCAGCTACTCAGAAGACTGAAATGGTTGGATCCTTGAAGCAAGGAGGTCGAGGCTGTGGTGAGCCATGATGGTGCCACTGCACTTCAGCCGGAGCTACAGAGTGAGACCTTGACTCGAAAAAATAAAAAATCTACTTGAGATAACTAAAAAGATGATCTCTCTATCCACTCGCACTCTTATGTATTATAGATTTTAATGATAAACCTATGAAAGCTATAAGCTCTCCCAGAAACCATAAATTAACACAAAATTATAGATACTATTTTAAGGTGTTCGTGAACCTCCTGAAACCCATAGAAAAGACACCTGAGGTCAAGCATCTTCTCAGATGTCTCCTACTTTCTGAAACCTTTAGACTTCTTCAAAACCTGGCTTTAGTTTCCCGTGGAGCTAAAAACATATTTAAACTCTCTTCCAAGCTAGAGGCCAGTTTTTCTTTTTTCCTTTTTAAAAAGTAGTGATTATTTATTTCTTTTAATTGAAAAAATTGTATATAGTTATGGTATACAGCATAATGTTTCGATAAAATTGTAGAGTGACTAAATTAAACTAAACATATGCTTTACCTCTCATACTTACCGTGTGTGTGTGTGTGTGTGTGTGTGTGTGTGTGTGTGTGTTGAGAAAATTTCAAATCTACTCGCTTGCAGGGCTTTGTGGCACAAGCCTATAGTCCCAGCTACTTTGGAGGCTGAGGCAGGGGCATCACTGGAGCCTAGGAGTTCTGGGATGTGGTGTACTATGATGGTACTTGTGGTCTACAGCCATACCACCCTGCATTCACCCCATCTTGTCTGATAGCACCTGTGCATAGCCACAGCACGCCAGCCTGGGTAACACAGTGAGGCCCTGTCTTTAAAAAAACAGCAACAAAGCAAAACAAAAAAACAAAAAACAACTTATCTTACCAATTTTCAAGTGTATAATACATTGTTATTCGTTATAATTACCATGGTGTACAATCTATCGCCTGAACTTCTCTTATCTAACTCAAATTTTATATCCTTTGACCAAAACATCTTCAGTTCCTATCCGTTCCTCCTCAGCCTCTGGTAACCACCATTCCACTCTCTGCTTCTATGAGTTCAACTATTTTTAGATTCCACATGTAAATGAGATGATTTAGTATTTGTCTTTTTGTGTCTGGCTTATTTCACGGAGCATCATGTCTTCCAGATTCATCCATGTTGTCGAAAGCGACAAGATTTCCTTCTTTTTAAGGCTGAATAGTATTCCATTGTGTGTATGACCCACTTTCTTTATTCTTTCATCTGTTGATGGACACTTAAGTTGATTCCATGTCTGACTGTTGTGAATAGCGCTACAGTGAACATGGGAGTGCAGATAGCTCTCCAAGATACTGATTTCATTTCCTTTGGATCTATGCCCAGTAGTGGGATTGCTAGATTATATGATCGTTCTGTTTTTAATTTTTTGAGGAGCTTCCATACTGTTTTCTATAAAGGCAGACTGAATGTTTCTATTACTTCTTTCTGCTGACACCGCTTGGCACCATCAGTCAGCTTTCTTGATTTCTTACACCTCAGGGTCTTGGCATTTTGTTTGTTTGACAGGCAGGGTTAGAAAACAAAAGATGATGGCAATCTCTAACCTATGTCTATTATAATAACTTTTCTTTCTTCATTCTGTAATATTTTTCTCTACAAGGCACTTGTTCTTTCCGTCATCTCTTTGAAGCTCATTTCTTGTTCAAATGTGTGCTCAACTATCCTCTGAAACACAAATAGCTTCAGTTTTCTCATAAATCTTTAATTTTTACCACAAAGACTTTCTTATTCCAAGAGCCCAATATCCTTTTCTGCGGCACTTTAAAGCAGATTGTAACATTGTTTTTAAGCAGCAATAGAAATGATTTTTTTCTATAATAAGTATTTTAATTCCATGTTTTCACATCCAACCTGATCATTTTCTCAGATAGCAAAGGAAGCTTAGAACAGTCAAAAGAACAAAAGTTTTGGAAGTCAGATTGTTTTATCCTAACTTGGGAGTCCTTGGAGTGGCTAATTAATCTCTCTAGCCCTACTTATCTCAACTATAAAACAGGAATAATAATATTTTCATAAGATTGTTGTGAAGACTGCAGTGTTTTCTAAACCTGGCTGATCTGAGTCAACTGAATCATTTGTTAAAAATGCAGATTCTCAGGTTCTTTGTCTGGAGATTTCATTTCAGTTGGGTCTAAAGAGGGTTATTTAAAAAATCAATTCCTCGGGTGATTTTTTTTTTTTTATTATCACGGAAGCTTGAAAAACACCCTTATAGTGTGTGTGTGTGTGTGTGTGTGTGTGTGTGTGTGTGTGTAGGCATTATGCCTTGATATGTATGTCATGCTGACCCATGACAGCTTATATTGCTAAGTCCCAACTTTTCTGTCTATTGCTGCAATGCAGCAAAATTAGCAAGTCATTATGTTGTGTAATATTACACTATATTTGGTAGTTATACAAAGTATAGTGATAATACATAATATATTGTTACTAATATCTCATATTACTAATATCAGTCATATTTTCTCCATTAAATTTTAAATTCTTGATCCATGAATCCATTCTTCATCTTTCTGGCTCATAGAATATAGTTCAAAATAGGCAACTGATAAATATGTATCACATAGGTGATTGATTAATTCTCCCCCTTACACTATTCCTGAATACACGATATTAATCTTTTAACTTTAAAGTGTAAAGATGCTGTTGAGGACAATTTAAAGTGGATTGGAACTCTCAAAGAAAAGATTAGCAATCTGTGAACCATAAGTTCAGATATGTGACAGTGTATAAATTTCACAAGGCATAGAATCTCAGATGTTTTTAAATTTCCAAACTCTTTAGCTTACCTTCTATCCAAGTGCAGATGTAAATATTTGAGAAGATGATTATAATGAGTTAACCATTCCTGAAAATTTTTTGATCACATTGATGCCCAAGGTTAAAACACCTTCACTTCATGCCTCCTGCACCCCGCCCCGCCCCCCCTGCCAAAAAAAGCATACCAGATGTTGGAACTAAGAAAGATTTCTTTCTCTATATCCTGTCTTAGGACATAGAATATAGAAATCTCTTGAAGGAAGTTTTTTATTCCTCTCTGTGCCCAGGGAAAGAGATAAATTCCAATGAGTTCTGAAATATCTAATGAAACTTCTCATGAGTTACCAGGCTTGGTAGAGCAGAGAAAACTCCCCAGAGGACAAATCCCGGAGGAGAGATCCCCGTGCACAAACAGAAGTCACATTCTCAAGTAATAGCTATCTATAGGCCTTGCAATACAAAAAATATACATTTCTCTTTTATTTTGCAAGGACATCATTTTCTATTTCTATAGACTCAAAACCCTTATTTTTGCTTGTTGCAATTTCTCAAACATTCCTTTCTTTCTTTTCTGCTTTGGACAGGCAGAGGTGTTCAGCTTAAGACATAAATATACATCAGCCTGCGGTTCCTTTAGAGGAAAGAAAAGAGCAGCAAATGCAGAATAATATTATTTTGCATTGGTAATTTCTCAGAAAATGAGGAGAGTGGACGTTTTATTTTTATTCCCCTCTCTTTTGAAAGTGATTCTTGATTTGCAAAACCGAGATGGGTATGCAATTTTTTTAATAAATTATCTGAACGAATTATGAATGGGCACAGGCCTGTGGTTTTCTTGAAAGGGCAGGGCTATTCTAGGGCTTAGGCCTTTGGTCATTATCCTAGATCTAAGTCTATTTTCAGTTATTTTCTTGGGTTGGGCAGACAGGCCCATATTAATTCAAAATTCCGAATGATACAGATATGTGTCTGACAAAATTTGTTTTTCTGGAGCTTATGCCTGTGAACATTTGAGGAAATGGGATATTGATTGCGATCCTGATGCTGAATGAAACAGGGTCATGGAAAAACTGTTTTTAGTTGTTATAGGTTACCTGCTCTGTAAAATTGGTCTTGAATTGGAAAGCAAATGGAAACAGGCTTTTTGTGATTTGCATATTGATATGCTCAAAACTCCTAAACTGGCACCTATACATTTTCTGTCATCCCTATCATATGAGGTGTCCTCAGAGCAGGATGCATTTTGACTTAGAAAACACAGTCCCTTATTCTAATAAACATAGCCATTTCATCAGCATGTTAGAGACATTGAGCATATTCCTCGTTCATCTTGCTAAAGGTACAAATGTGCTTTTGAGCCTGTTGATAATGATTGTGTCAACCCCGTGGATAGATTGCTCTGGGGTCAGAGGATAGTACCCCTCTTCAAACATGTGGCCAGATTCATACAATTTTTTTTTTTCTTTGACTTTTGATCTTGTCTTTTTATTTACTATTCTTTCTCATTTCCCTTCTCACTCTCATATGTAATCAACACTTTGTTGGTTTCAGTAGCCTGTAGGAGTAATGGGATCACTTTAGTAATTTAAAGTTTCCTGACTCTCTTGCCTCCCATCCTGAGGAAGAACCCAGGACGGTCCCATATGGGTGTACATACAGAGGGTGCCAAAAAAAATGTACATTAAAAAACAAGTATATTTTAAAAGAGGAAAAAAATTGCATTAAAATTGTAATACTCAATATATACCAACAACAAAAGATGAATACAAATCACGTTTGACTTCTGCAATTAGAAGAGGTGTTCAACATAGTTACCATCAGTGTCCAGACATGGTGAACATTTCTTAACAACTCTTAAAATGTGTATACATTTTTTTTGCACTCCTGTGTGTGTGTGTGTGTGTGTGTGTGTGTGTGTGTGTGTATTCATATATGTATCTGGAACCCCTACCAAAAAATGGAAATATCTTTTGGAGGGTGGATGTCTTTTAATACAGGCTTCCTCCACTCGCACTAGGTAAGTGTATAGGAACCCATCAGTTTTTATCTGGAAGTTTTGAGAAGGTTGTCTCACAATTTGCAGAAGAAACGTCCTAATTGCGGCAAACAGGTGACTGGTTCTTCCACTATGACAATGCACCTGCCCACACAGCACTTGGTGTTCAGCAGTTTTTAACCAAAAATGACATGACCCCAGTGCCCTACCTTCCCTATTCACCTGATCTCACCCCGAGAGACTTTGTTTGTTTGTTTGTTTGTTTGTTTTCCCGGATGAAAAAAGTCCTCAGGGAAATGTTTTGCCAATTTGAAAGAGGTAAAACCAAACTGGCAGCAGCATTAAAAGGCATCAAAACTGACAAGTTCAAAAACTGTTTTGGGTCTCTTATGGCCTTGCACCAAGCTTGTCTGCCTCCACTGTTTCATCCCTTACTCTTCAGAAAATCCAGGAGGCTCTGCACAGCATCTGTCTGTGTAACCGACAGGTACTGGGAGATCTGTAGGGAGAACACTGGAACACCTTGGTAGCCAGGAAAAGGAAGAAGAAGCAGGAAGGATCCAAAAACTGCATGAAGACAACAATGCCCACTGTGGAAAACCAAGATCAAGTTCCACTTAAATGCAAATGTTCCCCAGGTGGGGCCAGGCCCCAGCTCAGCGCGAAGGAACTGCCTCAAAAGGGTACTGGGAGATCCCTAAGAAAGAATCTGGGACACTCCAGATGCTAGAAAATGGTATAGAAGGAATATACCTCAACACAGTAACATATATCAGATACATATCACATATATATATTACATATATCTCATATATCATATATCAGAAGTTCCCTGCTAGCAACATACTTAATAGTAAAAAGTTGAAAACGTTTCCCCTAATTCTATAAACAAAACAAAGATGTTCATTCTCTATTCAGCATAGTACTGAAAGTCCTTGCCAGAGAAATTAGACAAAAAGCAAAAACACAAACAAATTAAAAACATACTTATTTTGAAAAAGGAGAGCCTCTTTTTGCTGATGACATAACTTTATATAGAGAGGATAATTTAAACACAACCAAAAAACTGTTAAAACTAATGAACAAATTCAATTAGGTTGCGGAATACAACATCAACATAAAAATCTTAGCACTGTTATGCAAAAAAAAAAAAAAAGAAAAAAGAAATATATAAAAGAAAAATCAAAACTCAATGCCATTTATAATATATTGAAAAGTTCTTGGGTATAAACTTACCAAGAATTGAATAAACCGTGCAATGAAAGCTTTAAAACACCAAGAAGATAAATTGAAAAAAATACACATAAATGGAAAAATATCCTGAGCTCATATATTGAAAGAATTCTGAGTTTTCTAATGCTCATACTGCTCAAAGCTATCTATAGATTTGATGAGTTTCTTTGAACATTTTAGTGATTTTCACAGACATTTTCTATTTTTACAGAAATAGAAAAAAAGTGCTAAAATTTATATGAACTACTTAAAGACTTTCAATGGCCAAAGCAATCTTGAACAAAAGACCAAACTCCTGATTTCAAAATAACCTACAAAGCCATAACAGTTAAAACAGCATTACGTTGATTCAAAACAGTCATATAAACAAATGCAAAATAATACAAAGTCCTGAAATAAATGCACACATTTGTAGCCAAGTGATTTTTAACATGGTGCCAAGAACACACAATAGGGAAGGGACAGTCTCTTAAATACATGATGTTGGGGTTGGGTGTGGTGGTTCAGGCCTGTAATCTGAACACTTTGGGAGGCCGAGGTGGAAACATTACTTGAGCCCAAGAGTTCAAGACCTGCCTAGACCACATAGTGAGACCTTGTCTCTACAAAAAATAAAACAAAAATGACCTAGCATGGTGGCACATGCCTGAGCTAATCAGGAGGCTAAGGTGGGAGGGTTGCTTGAACCCAGGAGGTTGAAACTACAGCGATCTGTGATGGTGCTACTGCACTCCAGACTGGGTGACAGAGTGACACTCTGACTCTAAATAAATAATAAATAAACAAATGAATGAGTTGATATATAAATAGTGTTGGGAAAACTGGATACCCTCATCTAGAAGAATGAAATTAGACTTTTATTCCATATACAAAAATCAACTGAAAATGCGTTAAGGGCTTAGGCATCAGACTTTATTCTGTAAAAGTACTATAAGAAAATATAAGAAAAAAGCCTCTTGGCATTGTTGTTGGAAAACACAATATGAATACAATCTCTACAGAACAGACAACGAAAGCAAAAATAAACAAATGGAATTGCAACAAACTAAAAATCTTCTCTACAGCAAAGAAAACAACTAACCAAGTAAGTAGACAATCTGTGAAATGGGAGAAAATGTTTGCAAATTCTACACCTGATAAATAGTTAAAATATAACATAGGTAAGAAACTAAACTCAATAACATCAAAACAATTACTCAAAACTGCAGAAAGGATTTGAATATATATTTCTCAAAGTGAGGCATGATAACTGCCAACAGGTATATGAATATATGATAAACATCTCTAATGACCAGGAAAATGCCAGGTAATACCAGAGTGAGATACCACATCATACTTGCTGGAATGGGTTTTACTAAAAAGACTTGCAATGCTTGATCTCACTTATATGTGAACTCTAAAAAAAGTCAAACTTGTAGGAGTTGAGATAAAATGCTGATTACCAAGGGGCTGATGTGAGGTGATGGGGAGGTGTTTGTTAAAGAGTACAAGGTTGCAGTTGGTTAGGAAAAATAAATTCTAGATATCTATTTTACGTCATGGTGACTATAGTTAATAATAATGTTTTATCCATTTAAAAAGTGCTATGGAAGTATGCATTCAATGTTCTCAACACAAGAATGATATGTGAAGTGATGAACATATTAGTAAGTTTGATTTAATAATTCCACAATATATACATTAAAACATCATCATGATATGCAACATAAATATCTACTATTTTTATTTGCCAATTGAAAAATAAAGTGGTAAATTAAAAAATAGAGAAATGGACAAAAAAAAATACTAAAGTAAGTCATGCAAAGACTTTGGTGGTAGCTGAGTCCTGGAAATTTTAGCATAAAAATTTGACAACTCTTTGTATTATATTTAAAAGGTTTGGCTGGACGCGGTGGCTCAGCCTGTAATACCAGTACTTTGGGAGGCCGAAGAGAGAGGATTGCCTGAGCCTGGGAGTTCGAGGCCAGCCTGGGCAACTTGGTGAGACCTTGTCTCTACAATAAATTTTTAAAAATAAGCTGGGCATGGTAGTGCATGCCTGTAGTTCCAGCTACTTGGAAGGCTCAGGTGGAAGGATTGCCTGAGCCCAGCAGGTTGAGGCTACGGTGGCTGTGAACGTGCCACTGCACTCCAGCCTGGGCGACAGAGTGAGACTCCAACTCAAAAAAAAAAAAAAAAAGTAAAAAATAAAAGGTTTGTATAGTATTTGGTGTCATAATAATATTTTTATTATATTTGTTTACCTCCTTTAATAAAGGTACTAACATTCTTTTAATAATTACTTTATTTTTAATTGACACAGTAATTTTACATATTTATAGAGTACAATTTGGTGTTTCCTTACATGTGTACATTGTGAATGATAAAATCAAGGTAATTGGAAAATGTATTACTTCACGTAGTTATCCTTTGTTGTGAGAACATCCAGAATTCTCTCTTCCAGCTGTTTCTTGAAAGATGTAATACATCATTGTTGACTATAGTTAGGTTACCCTACCATGCACTAGAACACCAGAGCTCTTTTCTCTTATCTAACTGTAACTTCATACACATTGATCATCCTATCTCCCTGGCCCCCAATCTCCCAGGCCTCCACCATTCTACTCCCTGTCTCCATGAGATTCACATTGTGATTCCACATGAGTGAGATTATGCAATATTTGTCTTTATGCTTTTGGTTTATTTCACTTAGCATAATGCCCTTCAGGTTCATCCATGTTGTTGGAATGGGCAGGACTTTAGTCTTTTTTGTGGGTGAATAGTATTCCATTGTGTATATGTACCATGTTTTCTTTTCTTTTTTTCTTTTTTTTTTTTTGAGTTGGAATCTCACTCTATCGTCCAGGCTAGAGTGCAGTGGCTTGTTCATGGTCACTGCAGCCTCGACCTGCTGGGCTCAGGTGATCCTTCCCCCTCAGCCTTCCAAGTAGCTGGAATTACAGGCACACACCATCAAGCCCAGCTAATTTTTTTATTTATTGTAGAGATGAGGTCTCACCAAGTGGCCTAGGCTGGTCTCAAACTCATGGGCTCAGGCAATCCTTTTACCTTGGCCTCCCAAAGTGCTGGGAGTATAGGCATGAACCACTGTGCTCAGCCATACCATGTTTTCTTTATCCATTTATCCACTGATGGACACTTAGGTTGATGCCATCTCCTGGCTATTGTGAATAGCCCAGCACACATTTTATTTGAGTGTATATACCCACTACTCGGATTGCCAAATTATATGATAGTTCTATTTTTAAAATTTTGAGGACCCTCCATAGTGTTTTCCATAATGAATTTACAAATTTGCATCTCTACCTACAGTAGAAGGGTTCTATTTTCTTCACGTCCTTGCCAACTTTTCTCATCTACTGTCTTTTTGATAATAGCCAATCTAACTAAAGTTAGGTAATATCTTAATATAGTTTTGATATGCGTTTCCCAGATGGTCAGCAATGTTAAGCATTTTTAAAAATATACCTCTTGGTCAGGTGTATGTCTAGTTTTGAGAAATGTCTATTCAGATCTTTGGCTCACTTTAAAATCAGATTTTTTTTTTGCGGAGTTTCTTATATATTCTGGTTATTGACATGTTTTCAGATATACAGGATGTACAGTTTGCAAATATGTTCTCTTATTCTGTAAGTTGTCTCTTTGTATTGTTTTTATTAAAAATATAACAATGTGACATTTTAATGGTATTTGAAAGAAAATATAATTGGCACTTACAGTTGAAAATTTAAAAAAACAAAATGAGAGTTGTTCAAGTCTTGTGACAGGTGTTTATGATGAATTTTATTATGTAATCATCCATATCTTTGCTAACATTTTTAATTTACATAACTTTTTACTGAAACAAATATGAAAAAAATCTGTTTTGAGCAGTGGAAAAAGCATCTTGATCAGTGTATTACATTAAACGGAGAGTACTTTGAAGGTGACTGAATTTTAAACATGTAAGAATAAATACACAACTTTTTATAAATTCCGGTTTAGTCACCACTTCTCTGCAGGATCCAGTCGTTTCTCTTAGGATCTGTGGAAAGTTCTTCATCTCTCCTACTGCAGCCATCATTGAACCTGTATGGTGGTCTGTGGTCCATAAAGTTGCTGTGTGTGTGGTTCTAAAGCAGTGTTGCCTGCACCACCATGTGCCCCAGAGCTTAAGTAATGGTTCTTTCCATTTGTATTCTGAGCCTACTTTCTCTCTAGAACCCAGACACACATCTAGGGCGGGGCCAGGCAGACTCAAGTGACAAACTGACCAACCTCATCATGCCTGACTCTTTTTTTTTTTTTGACAAAGATAAGTTCTCCCAGAAGGCTCCTCAGGTGTATGCAAGCAAGTTTAAGTGTATTTGCCCCATCAGGATGCCAAAATGCTGAGAACTCTTTGGATCAAACTTCTACTCAAGCAACACATCTGTAGTCTCGGAGTCCTCTGATATAAACAAGTGGGGTCAGTGATCACTTAAAACCAAACTGACCCAACTGACTTCAAAACCAGTGGATCAATTGACCAACAACTTTGAAGGCATTAATTTAAGATGCAGTGTTTTTGGACATTACCGTGTTGGTAAAGCCTTCTTCGACCTGCCCATATCTTCACATACACATGGACACACACAATCAGGGTTCTTTGTTCCTCCTAAATGCGACCTTTCCCCCTCGATATCCCCTTATTAGATTATCAGCTCTTTCCATGTAGGTTGTGTGTTACAATGTAGGATTCGCTATGCATGACAGGAAATGTCCAATAGATATGTCAAATGAATGAATGAATGAATAAAAACTTGAATATATCTTTACCAAAACAGCCTCACGAGATGCATCCTGTGTGTGAAACTCTTAGCACAGTGTCTAGCATTTATTAAGCGCCCAAGTAATGTAAGAGATTGTTACAGTCATTGTTATTATAATAATTTTTCTCATCATGTCTCACATAGAGTCTGAGTGCCTTGACTTAAAGGATCTCTGTAACATAGAATTGAAGTTTCTTAGCCAGATACATTTGGGCTGTCTGCTTTCATTTCTAGCTTTAAGCCAGCACTGCACATTCTGTTCCAGGTAAGAGTACCTTTTAGCCCAAACACAGTTGACCCCTTTCCCAACACCCAAATTCATACAGCCACTTCCTTCTGGCTCAATGTGAGCTTCTCTAAAAAACAAAAGGACAGAACTTTAAACCCTTCCCTCTGTCTGAAGATATAGACAACAAACTGAGGGTTTTCATGCTGTGACTACTGCACAAGTGCAGGGAAAGAAAACTACAATCCCTGGATGTCAAGGTTTTTAGACTCTTGCGTAGTTCTCACTAATAACAATGGCATATGAGGAGGGGTCTATCATTTAAAAGATACATACGTAATAAATGAACTTAGGGTCCCTGAAGATTTCAAACAATACAGAAGGAGGCAAAAAGCTCGAATTCCCCTCACATGTCTTCAATTCTGCTCTCTCCAGAGGTAGCAATTACTAGCAGTGTAGTGGGTATCAATCCAAAGTGATTTCAATGCATTTACAAAACAGTTGACACGTTACCTTTGTGAAAGTGTTTTCTTATATGTTATCTCACTTGATTCTCATAAAAGGTAAGTGGATCCAGATGTGAGAAATGAGACTTGCAGAGACTGACTTGCCCAAAGTTGTTCAGCAGGTAATGCTCAGCAGAACTTGAATTCCTGACCCGGGGCTCTGAAGCATGTGCCAGGTACAGCTTTAAGAATTTTGCGTGTGTTAGCTCATTCAATTTTTTATGATGGCCCTTTTAACTAGGCATTGATTATGATCTCCATTTAAAAATGAGGAAGCTGAGGTGCAGAGAAGTTAAGTAACAAACTCTGGTCACACATTTTGTCAGTGTCTGAACTTGAATCCAGGCAGGCTCCTTTGATCTAGGCTCTATTAATCACTGTTATATATGTTACATTGAATGGTCTTCTACTGTGGCAAATGCAACCTCATAGTGGTATGTGTTTAAGCCTCATAGAAAAAGAGATAACATAGTACTCCTACAGGAAATGATTTAGATCAAATATCTATGTTGCTTATATTTTTATGTCCAATTGGATTATATTCTCATATAATTAAAGCACTGTTAACAGCTCTACTTGGTATGAGCTGCTCAACAGCTTTCTCCTTTCCTTCCTTCTTTCTCTCCTTCCTTTCGTCCCTTCTTCCTTCCTTTATTCCTTCCTCGGAGAAAAAGGAGTCTCGCTATGTTGCCCAGGATGCTCTTGAACTTCTGGCCTCAAGTGATCCTCCCGCCTCTGTCTCTTCAAAGTGCTGGGATTATAGGTGTGAGCTACTTTGTTCATCCTTCTTCTTCTTTTTAAACTGAGGCTGACTTATTTAGTTTCCTACCAATCTTGATTAAATATCCACAGGGCTCTGAAATCTAATTGGGGTTTTTTCTGGTACTCGTATCTAGAAGGTTATGATCTTAAAATACTTAAAGTTGAGAGACTTTGCTTCACAGCTCTGGGTTTAGATATGATGCTAGAATAGCCACAAAAGTAATCCTTTGGAATAGTGTTCCTTTTAAAGATCCACATCTAAATAAACTCACCTAGAAAAATGAAAACAACAACAAAACCATATCAGGGGGTATTTCAGTGGTGAGTCTCATCCAGGAATCCAAAGATGTTTAAAAACAATAACAGCAACAGCAGTAGCAGCAGCCACACCTCATTAATCTTTGTAACTTTATTGCTACTGATGGTGAAAAAGAAAAGTGGTGCCATCTGTAAACATGTCAGAGACAAGGAGTGAAGGAAAATCAAGGCAGAAAGCAAGACTCTTTGATGCATTTTCTTGAGAAAACCAGACCCAGGTCAAGTGTGGGCAAAGCTCAGTGTTACCTTTTCAAACCATGTCTATTTTTTCTTTGATGTCACATTAAGAAATTTAGTTACTTTTCTCAATAGCATTTGAAACTCATTGCCTGAAATATTTTTGTTTAACTATTAACAGCTGGAATTTCTTTTTTTTTAAGAAGACCCTGTCCCAGCTAGTGAAGACCCTGTCCCAGCTTTTGATTAATCGTCTTGTCTAAGAAAACAGTAAGGGAAAAGTGCGACTCAATATTCGACCCTGGGAAATTTGGCAGAATTCCTCTGTCTTTGGGGTAGATGGTATATTGAGTTTGGTGACCATGTGGTGAAAAGGACTTAAAGAAAAATGAAAACATAAAGGCTTAGTAATTGTCAACCATGTTGCAATTAATTGGACTGATTTATGACAAAACTTCTCTGTGTTGTGCATTTTTTTCATGTTTGCCCCATCATTTGATAAAAGATCATAGCAGAAGTGAGTTTTTAAAAATTTGTTTTTTACTAGAAAGTTGATAATTTTTTTTCCCATCTAGATTAGATTTTTTTTTTTTTTTTTTGAGTAAGGGTCTCACTCTGTCAGCCAGGCTGGAGTACAGTGGCTTGCTCATGGCTCAACGCAGGCTCAAACTCTTGGGCTCAAGCAATCCTCCAGCCTCTGCTTCTTAAGTAGCTGGGACTACAGACAGATGCCACCCCATGCTTGGCTAATTTTTAAAATTTTTTTGTAGAGACAAGATCTTGCTATATTGCCAAGGCTAGTCTGGAGCTTCTGGGCTTAAGCGGTCCTCCTGCCTCAGTCTCTCAGACTGCTGGGACTACAGATGTGAGCCACCATGCCCGGCCAGAGATCTTTGTCGTATGAATCATTTTTGTAATTAAGTATCCCAAATGACATCTTGGTCTGAGGATGTCTAGGTGGAGACTGGTTTATCTAAAGCCTGAGTATTCTATATTTAATAAAGCCTAAAGTCTACCCCTTCAAACCACCATTCTAACCCATCTCCTTATATTACCCCAAATCTTATTTACTGATTCTCAATAATACACTACTGATATTTTTTGCTTTCACTAAGTTCTATCTAAAGAACTTTTAAATCATTTAGTAAAGAAAATAAAGTCAGTGTGGGAATGCATGTGGAACCCGAAAAATAAATTGGACAAAGAAGTTTCCTTTTTTAAAAAGTCCCTGGGTATATCTTATTTCACTTGTTCTAAAAGTTTGGTCACTGGAAAAGTTAAATCAGCATCATCTGGAAACTTGTTAGAAATGCAAATACTGGGACTTCAGGCCCATTGAATAAGAAACTCTGGGGGCAGGGCCCAGCCACCCATGGTTTGACAAATTCTCCAGGTGTTTCTGCTGCTCAAGTTTAAGAACTTCTATGTAATAGTTAACCTTAGGTGTCAACTTGAATGGATTAAGGAATGCCTAGATAGCTGGTAAAGCATTACTTCTGGGTTTGTCTGTGAGGGTGTTTCCAGAGGAGATCAGTGTGTGTCAGTGGAGAGAGTGGGGAAGGTCTGCTCTCGGTGTGGGTAGGCACCATCCAATCAACCAGAACTGGAGAGAACAACAACAACAACAACAACAAAACTACAGAGAAAAGGATTTCCTCTTTCTTCTGGAGCTAGTATACCCTTCCCCTGTCCATAGATATCAGAACTCCAGGCTCTCTGGCCTCTGAATTCCAGAATGCATGTCAGTGGTACCCCAGGGATCTCAGACCTTCAGCTTTGGACTGAGAATTACACCATTGACTTCTCTGGTTCTGAAGATTTTACATTTAGACTGAGCCACACTACTGCACCCCATGTTCTCAAACTTTCAGAAGGCCTGTTGTGGGACTTTTTAGTCTCCACAATCATGTGTGCCAGTTCCCCTAATAAATCTCTCATTCATCTCTCTCTCTCTCTGTCTCTCTCTCTCTCTCTCTCTCCTTCTCTTTCTATCATCTATCTATATCTATCATTATCTGTCTATCCATCCATCATATTGGTTTTGTCTCTCTGGAGAACCCTGACTAATACATACAGTCTCCAAGTTATCTCCTTAACTTTTCAATAAAAAATGACACAGACTATTTCTTGAAATCCATGTATTTCTTTTAAAATTAAAGATTACAGAATAGCTTTTGCTCTTTCTGAGTCTGATCCTAATTTATTTATGATAACACCAAGTTAGTATATTCACTGATAATTCAGGAGTCAGATGGGAAGGTACTGCAACATCTGTCACCCCATTGGTTTCTAGGGTTGATTCTGCTGATCTGGCTGGCTAGGCGGGTGTCCCCTTCCTCCCTCATTGCTCCGTGTATGTTCCTCCCAAAGCTATGTACTTGGTAGAAGACAACCATCCCCACTAGAGAAGGATCCGTTCTTTGGTCAAGGGTATACAAGTAGCTGTGCTCCCCTGCTAGAATCTTTCAAGATAATTTAGGGGTCATAAACTCACATGCCTTTGAGGCCAGCAAGGTGGCATAAGTGAGAGATATAGAACCAATATAAGAAAATAGTGAATAGTGACAACTGTTTGAACAAATGGAAGTTCATTCCTTCCTGCTTAGATGCATTGAAATTCATATTTAAAAGTACATTGTCTGGTAAAATAGAACATGTCTGTCCACAACCTTCAGTATCTACTATAGTCAATAAGGCTAAAGAAATCTAAAGGTTATTTTCAATAAAATTATTTGTAAATAGTGATATTATTTAATTATGATTGCTCTTGGAATTGCTTATTTCTAGATAAATATGAACTTCATAGTAAACAAAGAAAATACAAATGCTTGGTAAAAATTCTTTGCTCTGAGTAAGATTTTAGAGAATCAAGATAGGGTCTACAACAAGGCTTAAAGATTTATGCAGGCTTTGAGATCTTTTTACAATGACTTTATTGTATTTCCTCACCTGATTTTACTTAGCATTAAGTTAAGAAATATATGCAAGAGCAAATCCAAGGCAGCTGCCAACTGAAAGAAATCAAAGCACGAAGAGGCAGAAAAACTAATAAAATATATACTTTTTTGATCTAAGATCACCACTATGCAGGACTCTTGGGTCTTGGGATGAAAAGATAATATAACTAAAGCAAGTGTTACTGATTTCCTTTCATCTAATGAAGGTTTAGAAAAGAAAATGACATTTTTAGGTTTTTTTTCCCTCTTCTAAAAAAGAGAATGATTTTCTGGTTAACACACATTTCTTCCTCTCCTTTTCCTCCAAAACAGATGTATTGAAAAAATGACATTTATTTCTCTTTAGCCTAATAAACATTATTCCTTTGGGGGCGTCTAAAAATTTTTACAATAAAATTACAGAAATTTAAAATACAGGCTCTCTTTTGTTGTTGTCCTTTAAACCAGATCATCTATATGTTTTAAAACTCATTATCTTTGTATTCTAATATCAGTGAAATTCTCAACAATCTGATAATTTCAAACAGGAAGTAGATAAAATTCCTAATATAATGTAAAGTAATCAATTTCCTTATCTAAAAAATTTACTGATTGTAGGGCTGAAACCTGAGTTATTCATTTCTACGGCTTTTCTTCTTCCTTTCAGCTAAAGCATGTGTTATAAACTCAAATGCCTGCAAATCCCAGGTGAGGGAAAGAGTAAAACTGACCAAGAGAAGACTGTGAAGATTTGGAAACAATGCCCTATCTGAAGCAGAAAGCTATTACTTAGCTGCTGATTTTTGGTGAACAAGAACTTGAGACCAATGTTACTAGATCTTCCAACTTTTGAAGAGAAGCTGAACATATCTACTCTTTAATGTGAGATCTCTGTATTTATTTTAATTTTTAAATAAACTTTAAAAAATAATTTCAAAATAAAAATACTTTTAGTTTTAATTTTTAAAAAATTAAAACATTTTATTAAATTTTTTAAATGTGTAAAAAATAAACAGGATTTGAGTCAGATACTGTGCTCTGGTTTTGTCCTCTGAGCTGACATTTAATCAGCCCTTTCCCTGGTGATTCATTGTGATTATATTGGACCCACCCAAATAATCCATGTTAATCTCCCTATCTCAAAATTTTTAGTTTAATCACATGTGCAAAATCACTTTTGCTGTATGAAGGAGTGTGTTCACAGTTGTCAAAAATTAGGATGTGGATATGTTTGGGGAGGGGGCATTCTTCTACCTACCACACCATGTATATACAAAACCACATTTATTTATGTATCCACTGAACATGTACTAAAATAAACATGAGTTCATACTGATGTTTGGATCCACTTTGATGATAGAACCAATCAATTTCCAGTAAGATTGGATGTAAGGTGTGAGAGGAGTCCAGGATGACTTGAGATTTTGACCTGAGCAAATGGAAGAACAAGGGTGATATCAACTGAGAGGGAGGAAGGTTATCAGCCCAGCAGCTTTTTCAGGAATCCAGTTTTGGACATGGTAAGATGATCAGTGCAGGATGGAGCCTTTTCCTAATAATCTAACACTTGTTATTTTGTTGCTCAAATTGTTCCAGGTTTGGCCATTGGAAACTATTTGTTTAGCTCTTGTGTACTTTTGATGTACCCCTTATTTTTTTTTTTTTTTTTGAGTTGGAGTCTCACTCTGTCGCCCAGACTGGAGTGCAGTGGCCGCTCCCAGCCACCGCAGCCTCGACCTGCTGGGCTCCGGCGATCCTTCCGCCTCAGCCTTCCAAGTAGCTGGAACTACAGG